>JABFEA020000002.1:13528805-13541710 GCA_019775915.2 Cyphomyrus plagiostoma | reverse complement strand
GAAGATGGTAGCCCTTCTACCCCCCCCCCCCCCCCCCCCCATTCTTGTGTGCATTTATGAACTGTAACTGTCAGCTGTGACTCTATTGGTCGACAGAATTATTAATTACTGGGGATGCAATTTACAGTTGTTTACAGTTGGCTAGAGTGCAGGGCGTCGAGCGCAGAACGCCGCGGTCGTTTCTGTGAAGCCCATCTGTGAAGCCCATCCAACCCTCTTTCTTGCTCTCCCCACAGTGAAAGCCACCTCTAGCTCCGGCCCCGGCAGCCCCTCTCCTGACTGGCACAAAGACTTTGTGACGGAAGCTGATGCCGAGATTTTGGAACATTCCGGAAAGATGGTGCTTCTTTTTGATATTCTCCGGATCGCGGAGGAGCTTAACGACAAAGTGTAAGTCTTGTTGGGTGAAGAACGTGCTGGAGCTTCGTGCCTCTGCCATCTGTAGTCATGTGAACCCTGTATCCGATGCTGATTGGCTGATTCCTCCCTGTCGCACTTCTAGCCTGGTGTTCAGCCAGTCCCTCATTTCGTTAGACCTGATTGAAGACTTCTTGGAGCTGGCCTGCAGGGCAAAGGAAGAGGAGAAGCCCTCTCTGTATAAAGGTGGGCTGCGGCGGGGCTTCTCTGCAGCATGTTACAGCCTCGCATTGTGGCGTTTAAAGCCTTCTGGACTAACTTTCCCTTCAGCTATTGCGCGTCACATTCCGATCCATCCCATCCCGACTCAGTAATGTTGACAATTGAGTACTGTTGGGTACTCCTCTGCTGGGTCCGTTTGTTGGTATTTTTTTACTCATTAAGTCTCGCCGAGACCCCAGCAGTGAGCTCTGGGCTTCCTCCCCCAGTACTGTTATGGAATGAGGACCAGCTGTAAAGCCCGTCTCCTGTAGTTGCGGTTGGTGACCTGCAGAGCGGCGCTCTTACACGCCAGCACCAATCCATGTGGCCCTAATTCGGATCTTGTGCATCCGCATGGCCGCTCCACTTTACGGCTTTATCTCGCCCCCAATCTGAGGTCCGACTCCTGCTGGTTCCGATTGCCGTCCCGAGCCTCCTGGGTTTCCTTAATGGATACATATGTGGAGAAACCAGGGACCTCCAAGCAAACGGCATGTCTGGCATCACCCATCACATGTGTGTCCACACGTCTGCCGGACTCCAAGGCGGCAGAACTGACACTTGACTTTTCAGAGGAGCTGAGATACATACACATGTGGGAACATACACACTCACGCTCAGTTGTGCAGCCTCCAGCCATAAGGTCATGTTCCTAATTAAACTCCTGCAGGTGTTTTTACTTTCATTTTGAAAATGTTTAGACCTTGACTCCCCCCCCCCCCCTTTTTTTTTTAATTCGCCTAAAAATGTTTGCTTAAGGGTTTGCGATTTATAACGAAAAGATCACAGCCCTGTAATTGGAAACACGTTCAAATGCCGGCTGTGAACACCAGCAGAAGGAGCGGCCATATTAAAGCCTGTGCCCCCCCGCCCATGTGCCCACCCCCCCGTAAATACCTGAACACAATTTTTCACTTGGGTCTCTGAGTGTCCTGCTGCCCCAGGCACAAATCCACAGGCCTCCTTTTCTCATCTTTTTGTCATGCTGCATCGATTTGTGAACATCTCCTGCTTTGATGCTGCCCTGTGCGGAACCCCTACCAGCTGCAAATGATGGGGTTTTTAAAAATATATTTCTTTTTCCTCTCCCCACCTCACTCTCACAGGAGATGGGAAGTGGTTCCGAAACATCGACTACTACCGCCTGGATGGGTCCACTAACGCCACGACCAGGAAAAAGTGGGCCGAAGACTTCAATGACACCAGCAACACGCGGTAAAACGGCCTGTTTGTGATGACTCTGCCATGGAGTCGCACCCCCTAACTAGAAAGTCCAATGTTAGCCTCCTCCTACATGAAAAGCCTTTTCTGTGTTGAAAGGCCACAGGTGATAGGAAGCTCTCCTTATGCAGATTTGTGGTCTTACCTAACGAGAAGTTGTCCGCCTGTTCCCGGGTAGCTACCCAGGGTTACAACGGATCAACTTCATATCCTCATTTGGTCGCTTATGTCCACCAGATGTCACATTTCGTAACAGACATTTATTGGAAGGATGTTATTCTTTGGAATAACTGTCGCATTATTTTATTTTGTCCTGCTCCTCCAGGGGTCGTTTATTTCTCATCTCCACGAGAGCTGGGTCTCTCGGAATTAACCTAGTAGCTGCTAACAGGGTCATTATTTTCGACGCCTCATGGAACCCCTCCTACGACATTCAGAGTATCTTCAGGGTGTACCGGTTCGGGCAGCTGAAGCCTGTGTTTGTGTACCGGTTCTTGGCACAGGTAAATACCAACTCGGTCTCCTACGATACGTTGGCGTGTGGCTCATTCACGGGAATGCATAAACCAAAACGCGATTCTGAGAATTTAGTTTGTTGGGGGGGACACATGTAACATGTAGTTGACAGCATTTCCAGAGAACTGACCCTCCCCCACACTGATTGCATCATGGGCGTACCTCCGCAGGGAACCATGGAGGAGAAGATCTACGACCGGCAGGTGGCCAAACAGTCGCTGTCCTTCCGAGTGGTGGACCGGCAGCAGATCGAGCGCCACTTTACCATGAACGAGCTGACCGAGCTCTACACGTTCGAGCCCGACCAGTTGGATGAGCCCAACTCGGAGAAAAAAAGCAAACGGGCCACGCCCATGCTGCCTAAGGTGAGGCCTGAGCCAGTGGTGTTGGTCTGAGTTGACGTCCAGCCCCCTCCCCCCCGCAGACCAAATCCGGGGGTCAATCTCTGCTTATCTCTGGCACTAAGGGTCTGCACACCCACATCCGGAGATGATGTGCAGCTGCTTTCGTGAGTAACATAGCCTCGTTTATTTTCAGTGGGTGCAGGTGCGCCAATGCTGAGGAGAGGTCCTGGGGTTTTACAAGCTGACAGTGTTGTTCAGCAGTATGTTGCTGGGGAGGGGAACGGTTCTTACCTCGGATATATAATCATGTATTTTTCCACAGGATGTCACTCTAGGTGACCTTTCAGGAATTATGGTGCGATATTCTTATCTGGCTTCATTTGGTGTGACCTCAGGAACATCATGAGCTTCGTGCCATTTTTTTGGATTGCCTCTTTTTTTTTGTCGAGAAATATGTGTTCTCTATACAACCTACGTTCTTCGCTGTACTAGGTGGAGGTTCTGCCTGTGGAGCTTTTAGCTTTGAGCGATTGCCCTTTGACCCCGATTTGACTTTCTTGTTTACGATCATGGCATCAACTCAGACTCAAAGCAGCTAACCCTTCCTGCAGATATAGTGGGCCCTCTCAACCTATTACCGACCTCTGACCAACGTGATCGTAAAAATTGTTGCCATTTGGGTATCCTCTCTTTAGCTTGGTGACCCTTAAAACATATGGACCCAGAAGGAAGCCCCAACTCATTTGTGCAATGGGTCAATTGTGGATGATAGTGTCAAACCCTCCAGGGCCTAATAAACATGGGTATGGTGTTTGTGTGTTGAGGTAGAGCAGGGAATAGGGCAGAAATTAAGCAAGCTGATGGTCTCTGGAGCTTACAGTCATCCCCTCTGAGACCATAAATTTGTGTTAAATCACGAGGCTGACCAAACAAAGCTGATTGCTATTTCCAGAACATTCCTCCTTCACTGGAAGAGCTCATAATGTCACGTATTAATATCTTTGGTAGACAAATTCCATCTGTATGAACAGAAGTATCTAGGAGGAGGAGAAATCCAATCTTGAAACAAAGTGGAATTGATGACATGGACGAATAACCTTAAGTCCTTTGCAGACCAAACGCAGCACACGTTGTGCACGGCCGCAATGTTTGCGCGTCTAATCAAAAGAACGGTGCCTCCGCTCAGTGCGCTGTGCTCGCTGCGGGGCGTCAGCGGGAAATGTGGGCGTGGTCTTCAAAACACTTCTGCATTTTGTTGCTGCACCGGCGGTCAGTCATGCCGATGTAACCGATATAAAAACTGATAGTTGTTAGTATTGGCAACTATTACTGGCATTGGTAGTTTCTAGCAAATCTTTTCTGATGTTAAGACTCGGTGGCTTGTTCCTATTGGTCACGCGACAATGCGTCACAGCACGCATTGTCAACGACATTCAACTTTAATTGTTCAGTTACTAACATTCTCTAATACCTTTTCAAAATCATGATTTCCAGTAAGCAGTGGGCTTGAGCAGTTGTGTGTCTTCCTCATTAATATTTGTCAAAAATGTAGAATTTTATGGTTGGAAGTCTGAAAGAAAATAGGAATCAAAGATCTACGAAACATATCATGGTGTGACATTTCATGCCCCAGACTCTCTTTTTCACCTGATGCATGAGTAGCGTTTGCGATTAGTGAGGGCGCGGATCAGGTAGGTCTTAAAAGAACATGGCACGAGAGCCCTAGATGTGGCATCCAGCAGTGCCCAGGCTCTCAGGCGGAGCGTCCTGCCTGCAGGGTTGTCTGCTCCGCAGCTGCCGCTCAGCGAACAGCTGCGCGCCTCTGTTTTGACTTCATTTATGTGAGCGATTCCGGGACGTCAAATACCACCGGGGCAGTCGTTAGACATACCTCTGAAGTCGCGAGCGGATAATCACAAGTCACGGCCTTTACTTTGAACACTGCGGAGCGGCTGATTACGGACGTTTCAGTCTGCGAGATGTGCGCAACGTTTTTTTTTAATACACGGTCCCACCGTAGAGCTGGGACTGAATGTCTTATAAATGCAAGGCAGTCCTAACTTGCAAAGGGCACCCGCTCGTTTGAAGTTGCTCTCCAGTAGCGTGTCCAAAAAAAGTCTGCATTTTTCTGTAATGGATAAATTCAGAAGACATGGCTAAGGATCTGGTATGGAGTTACTCATAGCCACCCATGTTGCACACATGTCTGACTGGTATTTTTGGACAGATTAGAGGGTCTGGGTGATGTTGTTCTATGTCCAGAGGGGCAGGTGTGAGGTTAATAACTGTGTGCCTTCCCATCAGACAGAGTCATGAATTAATGTCAAATAAGTTGATTTGATCAGGAAATATGTTTTTTTTTCTTTCTTTCTTAAAGGGTGGTGTTCAGAAATCCTGATGGTTAATGTATAAAGTTTGACAAGAGGACAGAAGGCAGTTCCTTGGGTTAAACATTTCTGGGTGGGAAGAATGATGGTTTTCCTTCGAAGTGTGCCAGCCAGTGTCTGCACGTGATGGGATCGTGTTGTCATGGCGAAGCTCTGTCTCCTCTTCCTCAGAGAGCCATTTCACCGTACAAGACAATCCAGGAGTTGTGGCCCAGTCATATCCACCCCGAGTGTTTTAGGTTATCTTTTGGACTGGCCACATCTCCCCCGTCTTTAACCCAAACTTAGCCTGCCATCATTTAAAAGGGAAGAAAAAAGTGTCTCACCCTCATTTGAGCAGGTCTCTGAAGCTTCAAAACAGGCATCTAATTTATCATCCCCCTGCCCCTACCTCCAACCCCTAAAAAAAATGTCTTTATAATCTTCAGAGGAACTAATTGGAGACAAAGGAAATCTGTCGTTCTGTAATGACAAAGGGGAACACCGGAGGGCGGCATGAGAGCCGGGGAGCTTTGAGTAGCCAGTGTCGGGTGGGGGGTGTTTGAGCTATGCTGCAGGTCTGGTCTTGCTGATGAGTCAGAACCGCTGCCCGGATAGGTTCAGCATTTACCCCCCCCATTCTATCACAGCAGGCCGCAGGTGGGAAAAGGGGTCATTTGCTACCGTTATCCTGCCCTCCAGGGCTCATCGTGCGCAGCGGGGCCGGCCTCCGTGTTTTTAATTAGGTACAGGAATTCGCTTCTAATGAGCCAGCTCAGATGTTGGGTTTGCTCCGCGCTCCATCTCAGAAAACAGCCTCTAAATGCAGAGCTATAACGGCGCCGAGGAAGGTCTAGCACCTTCCCCGCTAGTCCTTTGTAGCAGAGAGTGCGGTCACGGGGTCCGGAAACACAGTGAGGCCCGTTCGGACTCCGAGGCGCTCCACATCACAGGCTGGGAGACGCGCTATTGGGCGTGCAGCCCAGTCGGAAGTGGCGGACCCACAGCGGTGTTTACACCAAGCTGCATGCCGCTCGCCATGAGCTCAGCATTGACAGAGCGAGGTTTGGTATGACAAATATCATCAATGCCCCCTCCCATGCTTCTCAGACAGGGTTGCTCCTCTGGGGAGTCGCGGCAGCTAACAGGACCTGCATCCCTTTTTAATTACGTAACACATCATTTTGTACTCTGAATCGTTGGCTAAAGATGAAAATTTGAAATGACGTCCCTGTTAGAAGTGGGGTCGTACTGCTTGGAAGGGTCACTTTTGAATGTTTCGCACGCTAGCATGCTTTGGGAATAGCAAAAAGTGTCGTTACAACCTATAGCCATTAAAAATATCTTTCCAGAAAATTAACATGTATGCAAAAGTACAATCCTGCCGCCTGACACGTGCTTTCCCTGCCCAGAGGAGTGCCCCCTGGCACGGCACCTTCTGCTTCTGGCCAACTTCGTTGGCATAGCGAAATGGGGCAGTAGAGCTGGTGGCCGCAATCCGGTCAGCATTAAGCACGACCTTACAGAGGCTCTTATAAATGTGGATAGTTTGCTCTTCGAGCATCTGTCAATTTCCCTTTCTGTTTTTGTGTTAATTTTACTCCCCCCCCACAACCAGCTGCCCCAGTGGATCTTCATATGGAGCACCAAAGGTACGATTCAAGACAAACGCAAGAGAAATTGATTACCTTGGATAGACTAAGTAATTTACCATTATGCAGCATTAATGCGTCGCCAACTCGATGCTGGAGGGTGTGCAGGGCCCAGGAACAGGACAGGGTGTGTGCAGGCTGGCCTCCATGCCCTGTGAGGTGCTGCAGCCCAGCTCAGCACCGTCCTGGGGCTGCTGTTCACCTGGGACCTGATGCAAGCCAGCATTTTCATGCCCCTGGAGCGCCTTAACTGTGTTGCTAGGATGAGAACCTGGACCCCTGCCCTGTTTTCTGCTTCCAGCCAGGAGGCTTGCTCACTGCGGTCAGGTCGTTTACATTTCTCCCATTGGGAGTCCTCCCTCCCCCCCTCCCCAACAGAGGTTTTTGTGAAGGGGGGAGGGAGGCGTCTCCTTACCCGGCAGGTTAGCAGGCAGCCCACATGAGGGGGGGAGAAGCAGCTCCTTATTAGTTCAGACATAAGAGGCGCATGTGTTCTGAGCAGCTCAGAGATAGACCGGACCACCCTGGGAGCTCAGCCCAGAAATTAATTAGGAGTCTCTCCGCACCCATTGCCCCCCTCCCACAAACCCAGGACTGCCATGCTGCCATCTGACCCCGAGGCTCCGTGACCCATTTACCGCCCTGGAATTGGACACGGTTCCGATAAGGCTTAACTCGGGGTTCGCTGGAAATGAGAGCACAGAGAGGGCCTGTGTTTGTGGGAGATGTAAGCAAGTGGCTTAATCATCAGATTGCCCCCCTCCTGCATCCATGGCGTATCTTCTCTGTACACGCATAGCCCCGTCTCCACACCTCTCCTACCACACGCGGGAAAGTCTGTCACCCCTCCCCCACCCTCTGTCCAGCTCTGGAAATGTGGCCCCATGCCTCAGATAGAGGCGAGCCCCCTCCGCGTCTGCACTGGGCCAGGCGCACATCTACTCTGCAATTTTCTGACTCCCTCTCGGGGGTGGGCCGCTGCCATCGTGATTGAGCTCGTTGCTGCCACATGTTTTTGTTTTCCGGCCATCAGAGCCACTTAGCGCCGAAGCCTTGAGCGCGTGTTCCGTCGTCCTGCAGCGCATTACACCTCCCCGGCGTCATCTGGAAAGCATGCCTCTGTTATTGTTACCTGTCTCAGCCACGTTATCTTTCGTTGTGTTTCGTTCCACCCAAAAATAGAGCCCGATCCGGTCTGTTCGTAACTCCCCTCCCAGCCACAGATCTGGTTTCGCCCATTTGGGTCGTCTGTTTATTTTCTGTTTATTCTAGCCTGATGCAAAGCTAGCTTGCAATCAATCCTTAATTTTCTAACAAGTCTTTTTTTTTTCCTCTTTCATTTTCTTCTTTTTACTCTGACTTTGACTTTTATGATTAATTTTGTTTGCGGAGGTGAAATCATTGTCACTCTTCAGTGGAAGTAGGCGGGGTCAGGGGAGAGTGGGAGGAGCTTGAGATCAAACAGGCGCAGGGTGCAGGGGAACAACGTGCAACGGTTTCCAGAGCGTGGAGTCCATTTAACGTAAAGGCGAGACAAAGAAAAGCAAACACGTAGGGCGTAGCGTAATTTAAACCACGTTTGCATGAACCAGCTTGGCTGAGAATCTTTTTTTTTTTTTTTTTTAACTCAGGTATTGTTTTCAATAACAGTGTTGCCATAGAAACCCAGAATCACATGGAAAACCCTCTGAATCCTTTCAAAACGTCCGCTGTGGGGCGCTCGCTCCAGCAGCTGTGTGGCATGGGTGCTAACCAGTTGCCCACATATTCAGTCAGATTAATGGTATTAATCTTAACATTTGATTTAATTCAAGCGAACAAACTTGGGGCCAGGAGTTTGTTTTCCAGGGTCTTTGACCTGTGCTAACGGAACGTCAATGGCATCATAATCACTGCAAACTGGCACCCCGTTTTCTCTGCTGTGGTTGAGGTCTAAGGGTTTTAGCTTTGATTGCGGGGCTTTAAACCTGCCCCCCCCCCCTTCTTTCACAGGACCCCCTTCTGGCAGAGCTGTTGCACAGCTTCAAGGAGCAGATTGTGGGCTACCACGAGCACGACTCCCTGCTGGACCACAAGGAGGAGGAGGCACTGAGCGAGGAGGACCGCAAGGCCGCCTGGGCCGAGTACGAGGCCGAGAAGAAGGTCTGTGCACTGTCCACCCTGCAGACGTAGCGCTAGGCTAGCAGGAACTATATCCTGTGCCCTGTCCACCCTGCAGACGTAGCGCTAGGCTAGCAGGAACTATATCCTGTGCCCTGTCCACCCTGCAGACGTAGCGCTAGGCTAGCAGGAACTATATCCTGTGCCCTGTCCACCCTGCAGACGTAGCCCTAGGCTAGCAGGAACTATATCCTGTGCCCTGTCCACCCTGCAGACGTAGCCCTAGGCTAGCAGGAACTATGTCTTATGCCCCTTACTAAATAGGAAGCCTCATTTCATGGTTTAATTTAGAGTGGTTTAGGATCAAGATGGGTGGACAGAGGTTGTGCTGTTCAGCCAGTCTATCGCAAATAGCACTTTTCAAACACAAATGCTATCAAACAGGCAACTAGACATAAGTACAGCTAAACTTAGCTTTCAGTAAATGTCTAGGTACACCTGTTTTGCTCCCTCTGAGCTCCTTGGCAGATAGTCTACGTTTTTCCTCTACTGGGAACTGTGAGGGAGCAAAAATGTACACTGTCTAACCGGGAGGTCAGAGGTAGCAAAAATGTGGACCTGCTGTGAGCCCCTGAGGACTGGATTGGGAAACACTGGTGTTAGCAGTATTGGAGCAGGAGCTATACAACAACTTCCAACAAAGCAAGCATGACACGCCTGGGATCACATGAGGAGGATGAACCAGGCTAACGGGAATCGGTTCCTTGTTACCATGGACGTGAGATGTGGCCTGAAAAAAGGGGCTTAAAATGCCATTAAATAGTGACCAGATAACCCATATCAGGGAGGACACCATGAGGTACTTTGTGTTTTACAAACTACTTTAAAATTAAACGGCTCCTATACTTGGCTAAATAATGCAGCTATTGTACTTTCACTGGTTTGTCTCCTTGATTGAAAGACTCATCCAGCTGTTTCACATTAACATTATTGACACATGCATGATTATAGTAGACTAACCAATCAGCACACAGCAAGAACTCGATGCTTCCAGGTCCTTTTAATTGAAATGATAGTTTACAAATCCTGTCCTAGACCAAAGTGTCCTCTCTGACATGGACTATCTGGTTACCCCAGTGTCTTTCCTGCAAATCATATTACAGTCTTTATAACACAATCTGAATTGTGATCGATCTTCCTAATTTGAAATGTACTATCAAGAATATCCAGACTCAAAGGAGCTTGAGGACTTACCTGTTAGCACCATTTAAAATACAATATTGCATTAAACACACCGTTTTCAAAATGGTCGTTAAATCCTGAATTAAACTTCATTTTAAATATTAAACAATGTTGCGTCCTGGCCTATGTCAGGATCTGTACATTTGCAAAAATGGCATCAAATACGGGAAAAAAGAACTCTACAAGTCCAGAGACTGAAGTTGTGCTTTCTGAGATCCGTAAAAGTTTTTTTTTTATTATTATTTATTTATTTATCTTTAACATTATCATCTATGGAATCAAGGGGCCTTTAATTAGAGCCTGATTCAATCATTCTGCAGTTTGAGATGCTCATACCATTGTACAATAGCATCAATAGCCTGTTAATATTACTGATGATATTGTTAGGCTATGCAAATAAATTTAGAATTATATGATTATTTGAATTGTATAGTCGAACAGGATATTGTCAGCATAATTATGAAGTACAGTAATCCTTTCTCATTGTCAAGGGTAGGGGCAGAACGTACTACACCAATGTAAAAATCTGCCAATACTTTCCCCCTATCCTCAACCCCTAAGTCTGCTAGCCTGAATGATAGCATAAAATGTATATTACCAATTTCCAAAAAAGCAGTACTGGACTGTACCCTTTGTACGTTAAATTACTTGGTCGGTTTTCTATCAAGACCTCTTCATATAATGTACAAACCATCTAAATTATGCCCCTCTAAGTACAAAGTTACTAATATATGCCCTGGGAGCACAAAATTTTGGACTCAGTAATGCAAAATCAACGGCACTGAAAAGTCACTGTGAGAAACACAAGATTCTATGGTGGCAAAGACTGCACACGTGAGTGAGGCTGGTTACCCAGGAGATGTATGGTGCACCAAAGCGAAGTCTTTTAATATTAAAGATGCACTTACGCTAATATTATGCATCACTAATATATCTATATTATATGATTTTATGTGATCCAAATAATTTCCTGTATTGTTTTTTGCCTACTTGTCTGCAATTTTCAGCAAGCTCCAAAAATATTCCTGATTAATTGTTCATGGGCAATCACATGTGAATAACCAAAACTGTGAATGTCACACACATGAATGTGAAAGTTACTGTACATATGAATTTCCAAAGTCGAAATAACTTCAGACTAATACAATCCATTGGTAAAAAATTGTGGAAACACCTAGCATTTTTGGCATCACGCTTTAAAAATTACTGCACAATATTGGCAGTAATGTTTATAAACATTCAAAAAATGTTTACAAATATTATACGTTGGACGATTAAAGAAGCAACTGTAGCTACAGTTGAATACATTTCTGCAATCTCTAAATTGGAAGGGTGTCCTCAATTTTGGCCACTACTGTAGGTTTAAATAACCACAGACTAATTGCACATGACTTTTACGAGTGGTAAAGACCTGTCGGACATTTTGATCGTACTTAAGAGAATATTAAGAAAATGAGAATATTGGTGGATGCAGCAAGTTCTGCTAGATCACTGGTACCAGCGACTGGCCGTCATAGTTTTAGGTGAAGTTTAGAAATGTTAGACACAAAACAGCGTGATTTCTACCGTTCACATGAAAAGTGGATCGCGGATATGTTCAGGATCGATCATAACTCAAAATCATCAGATCGTGCATCCCTATTGGTAGGTTTCCCAAGGAGCATTTTTCAGTGCTGTCATTCAGTGCTTTTGATCATTTTACCGGCTGCTGGGTGATGCGCGTACATAGCTAAGGGGGTTTGGGTCTTCCTCATGAATGTCGGATAGTACTGCTGGCATCTGGCGCTGGGCGGTAACCATAATGTAGATCGGATTATGCAGCGCTTAACGCGATTCCTTATTTGGCCCGATTGAACCAGGCGACCTTCACACGGTTATCTGGCAGATGATCCGCCTTTTTCCAGTCGGTGGTCATGCCTTTCTTCAGAACCACACCTGAAACGAGGGCCCATCCCCATGGTCGACCGATCGGCGCGAGGCGGCTCTCAGCCTCGTCTAAAGCGCTTCTTGGAAATCTTTGGTCCTCGTGTGGTGGAAAAAGCCTGCTTTTTAGCTTATGAAATCATCTCCCCCAGGTACATCAGTGCTTAAAAGTGAGATTTTTATTTATTAATTTTCTATTTTCTCTAAAGCCCCCTTTCGGAGGGAATCAAGGGGCGGTGAGCTGAGTGACTCGGTGAACCTTGCCTGGCTTCCCTCCCATTGTCTCCAGATTATGTGGGGGCAGGTTGGGTTGGCTGTTCTCCCCCAACATATGTCATCGGTTAATTAATAGAGTTTTTGGAAAGGAATTACGGGGTGCGGTGTAAGTCTCGCATCCTTCAGTGGCAGTGTAATCCTATAGTCTGCTCCATCGTAACTCACTTTAATGATTATTATTTGTCCAGCCACTAGCCCTCGTCCTGGCCTTGTGTGCTCTTAGCCCCCCCAACCCCCCACACACACCCCCCGTTTTCCTATAACATGCAATCTGCATGAGAACTGTCCCCCATTTTTGACTAGAGATCTGTTCTACTGCTCTGACCTTTGTAATCCTGGGTCACATTTTCTGAATGGTCCCCAAAACCAGGAAACTTTGCTTCCTGACTATTATGTTTTTTTTATTTTATTTAAAAAAAAAAAAAAAAAAAAAAAGTCTTAATTTCGGAAGGAGAAACTTGGTGAACCCAATATTGGAGTGAAAACAACCTGGACCTGGAGACAGACATAGACACGTACGCTAATGCCATTTGTACACAACCTACATCATCTCTGGTATTATGACATTTGAGGGCAAAAGACCTGTTAGATTATAATGGCAGAGGATGAATTCTTCATGTAAAGATCATAAAGGGTGAGTGGCGGAA
>JABFEA020000002.1:13508582-13522805 GCA_019775915.2 Cyphomyrus plagiostoma | reverse complement strand
TTGGGCCGGGTAAAATACGGTTTTTTTTTCTTATTTATCAATCCCGACTTTTCATTCGCACTCCCCAAATTTTTGCCGGGGGGCCCCCATAAACAGCTGCTCTCCCCCCCCCCCCCCCCCCCCTTTTACTGCTCATGAGTAACTGCTGATTGTCATTTGCCAGTTCAGAAAACAGGGAGGGAGTGCCGCCTTTCATCTTTCAGGTCGAGCTAATTCCGTTGCGCTTGTAAATGACGCTGAGGGGGCCTGCGGTAACCAGGAAGCCGCATTGATCCCTCGTTGGCAGAACCGGAGCCGTGTGCCTCTTGTGCGGTGTCCGATGGGGAAGCTAAGTGCGAGGTCCCTCATGCTTCGCGACGCCGGCTCACGGTCAGGCCCGAAGTCCACCTCCGCGGACAGTTCAGTGCTTGTGGATTGGGGGGAAGCGGTCTGAGTGGGTCCCGGCAGACCGTGCACTGCCCGACGCCTGGACCCTCAGAAGCATCCGAGGGTCCGACGTGGGGGTCCTCCGTCCTCGGGCCCCCCTTTTCTGATGCGATCCCTCGTCCTCAGAGCCCCCCGGGATAGATTCCGCGACAGCTGATCCGGTCAGTCCAGCTGTTGGCGCGATTTGCGCCCGCGGCCAACGGATCTTTGCTAATGCCCCGGGGACTTCAGCTGGCGCCCGCGACTTAAAAGGACGTCCCTCCTCCCTCTGTAGCTTGAAGCAATTAAGGAAAAAATAAAAAAATGAAGCGGATACATCCTGGAACGGCAACACGCAATGTTTACATCAGGGACCGCTAGTGAGTGCGTGTCGTTAGGGCCAGAATACAAACATAAACACCGCCAGGTGACGAGCAATGGGAGAATATCCTGAGTCCCCCTGTCCTTGCCCCCCCCCTGCCCCCCCTCCTTCCCCAAGTCCTCTTCCCAGAGCAGGGGCCCTCATCACCTGTACTGGAACAGGTCTCTATAAGCCTGGGGGATTTTTTTCAGCTCCACGGGCCGCGGCAGGAAATGGGTGAGCTTCTGATGCTTTTTAGTCCTGCCCCCCTCCCTGGGTGAGCCGTCCTTGTTCAGAGCCACGTAATAGTAGCGCCCGGTGTCCGCGTGCTTGTACAGCGTGGAGGCGTAGGTGTTGTACCAGTTCTCTTCGAATTGCTCCCGGAACACACACTCTGCAGTCAGCTTCTTCTGTGATAGAGGTGACAGAAGAGCCAGTTAGACAGTGACAAGGGACAGGAGAAGCCGGACTGAGGAAGGCTGTAGTATGAGCACCTAAGTGCCCATAGATAAGTCCCATCCAATTCAACAAACATCAGCCTCATCTCTGACTCTAAATTGTCTAAAATCATGATCAAGTATTACACAGTCATGTTGTATTCCTGGAAGGCTAATGAATTAATTCCCGTTTGAGTATGTTGTGCTGAGTGAAACGTGTAGGAGGTAAGAGTGTTAAAGCCTGCATGACACATTGCTAAGTTGCTTTGGCTTTTCACAGCGTTCCCCCCATTCGGTATAATATAATCAATATGACCGAGGAAAAGGCCCTGACTTCCCCTAACCACTAACATGCTGCAGCTCATAAACTGGCGACGTGTTTACAGAACATCAGGCAGCATGAAAACACGGGCCACTATGATTACCGCTAGAAATGCACTCCGAAGGTGGTCGCCATCGCGACATCTGTGGACCGTTACCCGAAGCTGAGACACAACACTGCATGTGACACTCGGGAGTGGGGTGCTGGGGGTGGGTGGTTTAACCTCCACCTCTTTCAATGGCCTCCGATCTGTTCCGGATACTTTAAAGTCATGGAAATAATCCAGTTTTCGGCCCAGAAACAGGCGACGCTTAGGCCGACTCTGACGTGCTTTGTAGAGGTCCATTCCAGGGGTTCAGGCGTAAACCTGAGCACAGCGATGAAAGGAAGTGAACCGGTGCTGACCCTAGAAAGGGGCTATCGAGGGCAATGGGAAACAATTACCATCCTTTATTTTGGGAGGGGGACTGAACAGATCAACAGGAACGAATGATATGCCTCAATCAGGCCCATAGACGGCCGAAGGGAACAAGTGTGTGTTTCGGGGGGATTCCGGTCCCACGGCCTGAAGTGTGCACCGACCGACGTGGCGAAACAGCAGCAGGGGGAAGGATCTCGTGTCGCCTGCCAGACATCTACGGGAACGCCGAGGCAAAGGGGAAAGCAATTACCGCCGGCTTTCAACCGATATGCGATATCACTCTGTGACTCTTAACCTTTCTATCCTCATTTGAAGGGGGAGGTGCAGGGACCCTACTTACCCCCACCTGACCCATTCACAGAACCCGGTCCTAACCCGCCTCCCCGTGGCCCGGGAAAGTCACAGCTCCGCGGGAATAAGCTGTGGCGCCACTGGACCGATAGTGTACATTCTATCCCAGTAGGTTGCATTCTGGCTGCAGCCTTCTCAGTTGCACACCTCTCAAACTTCTATATAGCTGCACCTTAAAAGTGTCTGAAAACGGGAAATGCATACCGCTTCGTTGCAAGAGGTCGGAGGCTGCTGAATTTCGCTAATACTGCTGCATTACCGCTGAATGGCAAGTTCTCTTCTCTGCTACCGTTTTTAGAACATAGTGCTTATTTTCAGTGTGGGGTCCATTCATGATGAGCCCTTGAACATGAACGCTGATGGGCTCTGCAGGCTGCAGGTGGGGATAGCAGTGTTTTGTAGTGAACCAAGTATGCATCATGTGACAAATGACCCAGACATAAATCTGGGAGTCAAATCTTAGCTGTCTTCTTAGTCGTGAGGATAGGTGACATGAGCTACCCAACGACTCAGTTATCAATTACTGAGGTGCCTTTCGTGCAGTTGTGTCCAGTCGTTGTCTTTATCTGTTCACTGCAGTCGGATGTAACAGATTCTTGGTCTATCATCACACGTGGATGACAGCCTAAGGGATGTGGATGAGCAGGAAGGAAACAGTCGTGTTCCGTTTCATTGTCTCTTCCATGATTAGGTCGTTTCACTGGTCCTTTTAATCTGGCCCGAGCACATTGGGTTCCTACTTCCCCGTATCTCGCATCTGACGATGTTCTAGTGAAGGCACTGCTCAAGCACCCCCCCCCAGTCTGTTTCCTGTGTGTACTGGGAAAATATGTAAATATTTTTGAACAAAAACAAACTGAAGAGCTTGCTACCTAACACAGAAGACTTCAGGGACTTTGGGGCTTTTGAGATTTAAGATTCATTCTGAGCAGGATACCTTGTGTTGAAACAGTTTGGAAAGCAAACACTGGTTAAGCTAAACATTTCATATTTATTGATAGGCAACATTTTGATGGATACCTTGGTTTGTGACTGACAGTGAGCAGGAGGGAAGGAATGGATTACTAGCCGGGAACCTCGATAAAGCCAACAGTTGTTTAATTCCCAAATTGGAGACAACTATTTTTTTCCTTACAAGGAGGTTGCAATACAACTCAAATAATACTAGCATCATTTGAGGCTGCATAGGCCAAGTCCTTAAAAATATCACTGCGGTTCTTTCGCAGTCCACGGTATCACGCTGATGGTGAGTACAAAGGCCTCCCATGCTGTTGGTGGAATGAGTGAATGGAGTTTGACTTACCGACCCATAGAGTTCACCCCTCTCGTTCATGCCCAGGTAGACTCCAGCGTCCACCCCCCGGATGCTGACCAGTCCCACTGCCAGGCTTATGAACTCAAGGATACCTGAAGGTAAATCACAGATAGTCAGTTCCCCAATACACTCCAACCTCATCTGCAATCGTTTCCAGGGCAGCCCATCTTCCAGGCCTTGCTACTTCTTTCTTTTGGTCAGGCAGACTTTGCACAACATATGGAGTACAGCAGAAACGTAAGATCTAGGCTGTAGGTTTGATGCAATCAAGCATGATACAAGAGACTAACGCAACACTTTTGGAAAAAGCTTTATGATATTTTACACTGGAAGCACTTAATATCGCAATAAATGCTCCCCAATCAAAATGAACAGCCATTTGTACTGAAAGCTCTATATCAAGATCTGAGTGATAATACTGAATTTACTTTTATGATTGCAACGTCAGATTAAATTGTTGGGCATCTGTCGTAAACAGCATATCACAAATATGATAGGACAGGATACAGAACAAAACATTCTGGAAAAGGGAACTGGTAAGTGTGGTCGGAATTCAAAGTTTAATCTCCTGGGACATTTATTTTTTCCATGTGTTTTGTGTGTCATAGCTATAAGTGACCACTAGCATGTTTATAATTCCGAATCTGAATGCTACATCCTTTTAGAAGCGGCTGTTTTATGTTTCCACGGGCATACCCTGTGCCATGTAGCGTCACGCCCAATCAATCTGGTAGCAGAGGCTTTCTGCTCACTGCTTAAGCTCCAGCAGATATTTTCCACAAACAGTGGACAGGTTTATTTGTATAAGCTATGAACAATGTCCAAATAACAGAGGAACTGGCAGCTGAGTGGCCTGAACGTGCAGCGGCACTGTGTGCCGGCAGATACCGAGAGATGACTCACTCACTGCAAATGGAGGAAGTGATCGTGCGATACCACTGGTCCAGAATGAGATAATCTGGTGACCGCAGTTTTCCCACAGTCACCCCTCTCGTGCTCGCTAGGAGCCGCCTAAGAGTGCAAAGTGCGGGCGATGGTGTCCTCGTGTCACCAGCATCCACAGGGCTGCGTGCCTTAGCCTAAAGTGGGAGGTACATAGCGCGTGACATGGAGAACCTCAGGCTTTGGAGTGACTTCTGGATGGGTGAAGTTGGAGAGGGTGGCCCAGATGTGATGGGATAGCACCATGGACAGGTCTTTGGAATGGATTCACCCTGGAAAGGCTGAGATGATGTCGTAAAAATCCTCCATTTCCGTGATGCCCCAGCACCGAGATCTCTGCTGGAGTTTCGCATCACCTAATTTCTCTGGGTATAGTGGTGTGTTTGTGGACAGGCGTGAAGCGGATATGTGATCTGTAGACAATTACTCCACTATGCAGGCTGGGGACAGATAACTCAAGCAGATCCTGCACATAATCCCAAAAAAGACAGCTGTAGTACTTAAAATTAACGGCTGATCTGCACCCTATAAAGTGGTGCCAGATGGAAACACGTATTCATTGGGACCTCTTTGATCATGCAGTGGACAAGCTACTTATGGGGCACCAAGATGCCTAAGAACTTTATTTTAATCATTTCAACAACTAAAGCGGCAGAATGAAGCTATATTAATAATAATTAGTTGCTGCTGGATTTAACCTATTTGTACTAGGAATCCACTTTTCCGGAAACGTCACTAAAACTGTTATCAGTCATCACAGAAATTCTGAATGAAAAAGACAGCGAGACAATGGTTGTAATGGAGTTTTGTTATTTAAATTAAATTGTGCTTTTTATCGGATTTTTGAACCACGTTATCTACATTTCATACTATTTCGTGAATCAATATCGACTACATATGTCTAGTGCGTGATGATAGTGAACAGTAGAGTCCAGAAAAAGTACGTCTCTTGATGAGAGCCTGGTCCGTCTGTGAAAAATGAAGACACAACCTACCATTACTTCAAAAATCCGGGTGTTCACTTAAAAATAACACAAACGAAGGAACGTTGTTTTCCTTCGCTGCCTCTTCGATCAGTCGCGGTTTGCAGCTGTAATCTTGACGGCAAAACGCCAGAAACCGTTCAAACGCCTCGCCGCTGGAAGAGCGTGTTTTACATTGCGCCCTAATTAAAGACACGTTACCCACGCCTCGGGGTACTGTAACTGACAAAGCCGCCGCAAATAGACTTTTGTGATGACAAAAAAAGCAGGGACCACCTAATCCAGCTGACTTGTTTGTTTTGGAAGGAAAGGCAGGCAGTAACCTTCCCGAAATTCCGCAATGATTATGCTTTAATTAAGGAGGTATTTCGCTCTTCTAAGCAAACCTGCACCTGCAGGATGACTGCAGTTCCAAAAAACGAAAATGGACATATCTGAGTCCGGATCTCATCTGTTTATCATTCGCGGTCTATAGTTCAACAGAATAATTTCTACTTTATGTTGAGTCCAAGTTCTGTTTAGTCCTTTAGATACATGTATTACAAACGTGGCACGGCGCTCTTATAATAAATTATATACCATGGGAAAGACCTGCGTTTCTCGCCAGTTTAGCTGACTGGGGATTTAATCTTGGAAAAAAATAGTACGTTGGATGATCAGACGCAAACTACCGGCATGTTCAGTGCATACCTAACAATCCCAAATGCGTTTTTGAATCCATGACGTTGAAGTTGATAGCAAAACTGTAATTTTGGATGGAAAGCATGAAGGCTATCAAAATCTTTCAAATTATATTTATTATAATCTACCAGGTCATCATACGGTAAAGATCAGGTGAATCCTGCTTCCTCACCGAATCGACTGTGATCTTGTCTGGTCCCGTGAACTGTCCCATTGGGAAATATCTCCAGGTGAAAACCCGTCCGACAGTACAGCTGCCGTCGTCGCAAAATGCCTTGCAGGTGGCCAAAATCCGTCAAGGAGCCGCGCTGTAGCCTCCCTTCAATCTGTCCCAATCTCTCATTCAAGCCCACGGGCGATTCCGGTAAAGGCATATTCCCGAGCGCTGGAAACCCTTGTAAATCCAGATCGAGAACCCCAAGAAAGCCGCCGACTTCTGCCATGGCGTAAAGCTGGAGCGATCTGTTTGCCCAATTATAAGTAAAGTCGACAAGGAGATTAAAGTTCGCCGTAAAAGAAACCCATGCAGTCGCCGCGAATCGAAACGTATCCGGCAAGTTGCGCTTCGCCCTTCTTAGAATGAATGCTTGACAAGCCTTTCATAAACCATCCTTTGCTATTCATCAGCGTGCAAACGTCTGTTTATCAGCTGGAAAGCGGCGTTTATATACATACTCCCCGAGCATTCACATATTGGATATTCAAATACAAGCCACGCCTGGCTGGCATCTCCACTTTACGCACATAAGTTTGCTTGCCGAAGAAAAATGTGGGGCTTTCTCGCCTCTGTTTTTGTTATTGATGCTGCCGCCGATTCCGTTACTCTTATGATCCCTGTTATTTCTGTCACTGCTGCTAAGTTATGAACAATGAAGTGAGCCTTCAGACGAAATCTACACATTGCACTCCGCAAATGAAGCATAGCTACTCTTGGCTGCAGATTTTTTTTTTTTTTAACCATGCAACCAAAGGCATAATTCCCCTCTACAGAATTCCTGTAAACATGTTAAAAAGCACACTGCATAAAACTTTAGCGCAGCCTGATGCCAAGCCGCGGCTGACTACATGTCTGGGTAAAATCCTTTGTCTCTCTCCGTGTGACACCCACTTATTTCACTTAGTTGCCTATTTTTGATCTTATCTGTCGTCCTGCTGCTAACCATCGCACCACGGTTTTATCACCCATCAGTTTTTCTTTGACAGTAAGAAGGAGGAAAGTAGCCCTAAACTGCAACGGAGACACCGGTCTGGCTGTTCATCCGGATACTGGGGTAACTCGCCGTGCAAAGCGCGCCTTACAAGTAACGGGAGAAGCTGCCTTTTGAGGTTTAAATGAAAGCTGTTTCTCCACCTCCTCGCTGGAAGCAGGTGCTTCCCAGCCTGCTCCCTCGGCAGTAGTGGTATAGCTTCGAAACCAGCTGTTTCGGCAGCCTTACATGAAATTGGGAGGGGAAGAAAGAGGGGAAGAAGCTGATGACGTACCGCATTAAAGCTGACCGATACTGAAAATACCCAGATGCCATGGGACGACGAACAAAAACTGCAGAAATTCATTAAAAATTTCTTCAGTCCAATGTCACCGCTTATTTATGCGTCTGTGTACGTATTAGGTTCTATTGGACTGCTGATGTGTTATTTGTTGATCACCGCAATAAATTCATAGGCTATTGCAAACAATACAAACGTTAAGCCCAGTGTCAGAAAAAAGTTTCCAAATTATGTTTGCTTATGATATGATATTTCTTTTAGGATACACTATGGTTACCTCGTAAATAGTCAGAGACGGTGTGCTCCCAGACTCCAGGAAGAAAAACTTTCGATCTTCCCAGCATAAGCGTGTTGTCTCTTTTATGAAAACAAAAAAGCTTTCTAGATAGCAGATTTGTGGCTTCCTTCAGAAGATAGGCGATTAATAGATTCAGTATAGCTTATAGCTTGCCCTTTTCTGAGCCCCCTTGTCGTCTTCAGAGGATAATGTTCTCCGTGGACAGAGAATGTCAAACATTTGATATCTTGAGAAAATTCATTGAGCTGTGACACCCCCCTCAGAGAAAGACATCAAAGGTATTATAAACAACAATTTCTCGAACAATAAATAATAGCTCTTTTTTATGATTTGACTTTTTTCTGAGAGCTGTGAACCGGGACTGGATTTGCACAAAAGTAGCATAAAACGGATTGGCTGTTTTTTCCGCCTTTGGTGCCTGATATTAATAAAGGTAAAACAAAGGGACGCTCCAAAGTAATTACTAATATATATGTTCGAGTATATATATTCTCTGAATCAAAAGGAATCTTGCACGCCGTGCGGGTTAGAAGAATTAGACATGTCATTGTACTCTTTTTTTGTTATGCACACACAATGCAAAATTATACGTACACCATACATGATGAGCAGTAACATGCCTCAAACGTATTCTCGGTGGAATATGAAGCTCTCTCTTGGCCGCCGCAGCAACTCAAGCAGATGCATTACCGAGAAACTCCAGGAACGTATAGGAAAGACCCCCCTGAAATATTAAGGTCATCCGCAGCAGCGGGGCAATCGCAGAAATTTTCCCACTGACTGCAACCGAGGTCAGGGAGGAGAAACCACGATGAAATTAATTATAAAATATTTACCATTGTAATGGTACTTTTTTTGTGGGTGGAGGGGAGGTGTGTTGGAAATAGAGTTTGCAGGTTTAAACGCTGCTTGGTGTATTCCTGTTATAATTACGGGTGCGAAGCATAAAGAGCTATGGACCACTATTGATTTTAAAAATGCTGTTCATTCATTCATTCATTATTTTTTGTTTGTTTGTTTGTTTATTTTTATTTATTTTAAATGTCACTAAATGGATTTCCCTTTAACACCCCAAGGGTAAACCAATTACAGTGTAGGTTCACTAGCAAAAATTTTAAGTAATATCTCAGACATAGTAACTCAGACTCTAAAAATATTACACAGATTTTTATGACACTCAGCCTTTTGTCTGTCCTGGATGCTTGAAGCAGGAAGCTGCTTGTGCTGAAACACTGGGCCTGGATGGTCCTGGGTGACCTGGAGGAATTTGCAGACGACAGGTGGCCATCTTGTAACCAAGAGGCCCGTGAACGTGAAGTTTGAGTACGGCAGCATGCGATAGGTTTGCCGCAGTGTCCTACGGTGCATGGAGCGAACCAGAACATCTCAAAAAAGTTTCTAAACACACCTTCAGGCACAGTGACCTTTGCCCATCTGTTAATGACAGCTTGATACAGAACAACAGTTGTGGGATCCTTGAGCTGTATGTTCCATGTCAGCCGTGAAAATTTAGTGGTGGTAAAATTTCAATTTTGATTTTTTTTTCCCCCTCATAGCTACATCTGTTGCTGGTCAGCAAAATTTTATAGTTGACAAGGTGGATTTATGGCTGCAGAGAGAAAATCTCAGAGTAGAAAATATTCCCATATGGTGAGAACCTCTGGTTGTAGGTTATGTGATGAAGATAATGACCCCGAAAACAGAGCTTCAGGTCAATTTATTCTTAACATGCTCTTAAAATGTCCGAGATTCAGAGCCTGTTGGGATTTGTGTAGATTGTGATTCCAGCATGTTTTTTGAGATGGTGTCATGCGGATGGCCTAGGTCAACTTCAATACTAATGAGCTAGAAAAATGAAACTCTTTCATAAGTGTTTTATGAATGATGCTGTAGATGCTCTTTCTTTGCTCTTCCTTAAAAAGAGCCAGAGTATTTTAAAAGGGTACATGAAAGCTTGCGCAGCCTGAACTGTTTTCCAGAATGTTTAGGTTCATCTCTGCTCTTCATCTCCTTCCTACACAGTTTTTTTTTTTTTTTTCCTTTTTTGAGGGTGTTGAGAGATGGAGAGGGGGCAAGAACAAGTAGATGCAGTTCGATGAATAATGGGAGAGGTTTCCATTGAGAAAGTGGGTGATCCAGCGGCATGATGACACCCCCTGTCACCAAGTCCGCGTGTGAGCGGCCTGGGTAGTGGCCGGGGAGGAGAGAGGGCCTCAGCTCGGTCACTAAAGAGCCGCGCCGCCCAAGCGCGAGCATGCTGTGCCTTTGGAGAAAATTCCATCTCCCCCAGAATGATATCATCTGCTCTTATTTTACCTTTTGTCAAGCCGCGCAGCGGAAAATGATCTCCTCTCTGAGCTATTTGC
The DNA here is from genome assembly GCA_019775915.2 of Cyphomyrus plagiostoma. Classification (NCBI taxonomy): domain Eukaryota; kingdom Metazoa; phylum Chordata; class Actinopteri; order Osteoglossiformes; family Mormyridae; genus Cyphomyrus; species Cyphomyrus plagiostoma. The sequence goes on along the minus strand of JABFEA020000002.1, from coordinate 13,512,435 downwards.
AGAGCTGGATTTCGTGTTATTTTATTCCGCTGCGGAGACATAACACTCCGTTTCTCCCTTTTCACGCAGGTGGTCTCCCGGTCCGGTTCAAGGGCATGCTGCACGCGGAGCAGTGTGAGCGGGAATGCCAACAGATGCATGTGAATGTAGGTAATGGTGTAACATTCCAACCACCCTTTCCCCTTGGCGGTAAAGGTATAGTGCGAATTTATTTGTTTGTTTTGCGCTGAACACTGACTAACAGTGATTGTGTTTTGCTTTGAGGTCATCAACCCTATAAAGACATTATAAGAGGTAACATTTGAAACCCAAATAACTTGTACATTTTTGTGTGGAAAATATCACCTGTGTTTCAAAAACGTAATGAATAGTCACACACATCAAAAACCACATATCTTTTGATAAAAGTCTGCCTGGCTAATACCTTCCTACTTGGCTTTACATAAGTGTGGTTTCTAAATTAATTACTTTAGTTATTGCTTGTGGTTCATGTTTCCTGAAATGGCTGATCAAATTTTACCCCAAGTATTTAAAGCCTGAATTTTTAAAAATCCCAAACCGCACATAAGAAGATTAATGTTTTATTTTATCAACGTTTTTCTGCACCTGTAGAAAGGAAAGTAAAACATGTTTAAAGCAATTATATTGAAATCATTCACAGTTTTAGGAGAAAAGACCTTTAACCTGAAAGCCAGTTACCTCACATTTTACTGAATATTATAATTTACAGATTATAAATTGAGGTGTTTCATTACGATAAAACATGTGCTTCATCTTGAAACTGTAAAAATTTTCCATACATCCAAGAAATGCTGAAGATTCATCAGGGTCAGAGTTAGGGTGGAAAATTTATTGCACAATGGTAAAAACTGCCAGCGGTGAGTGTTCTCAGGAAAAAGACACGACAGACATTTCTCAATTATGTAACATCTGTTATTCTGTGTTAAGCTCTCGACGTATTTCACAGTAGACATTGCAAAGAACAAGTGCTCACCCTTCGTATTAAATGGTTTGCTGTGGTACAACACTACCGGCCTTGTTTCTCCAACGACTTGCCAGTTCATCTCTGATGATGGTGTATGCGTGATGATGAACCCAGCGAGTAGGAAAACAGCTCACCGGGAGAGAGTGAGTTATTCTTTGTACAACACAGACCAGGAATCTACCCTCCAACAGATGTTGGGAGGCCTTTATAAAACCCTTGGCAGAACGACTCCCCTACCTATCTTCACAAGTATTTACATGGCAATCCAGCTGGTTGCTCTGTCTCTCTTTCTCTCTCTCTCTTTCACTTTCCTTCATCTCTTGTTTCTCATTTGTTTTCACAAACAAGCGCCATTCATTAGAAGAGGGGGCCAGGCTGCCCGTCTCAGGCTAGCCCCAATCCAATCTTCACAAAGCTTAATGGCGGTCCTGCTGATTAGCTCTGCTGGCCAATACACCATCAGACATGTGACCATGTGACCTGTCTCGCTCTCTACAAGGTCGATGACCAGATTTGGTGTGATTTTTAAAACACGACGGCGAAAGATATTTCAAATCCCTTCTGTGGGTAATGACAGTTGGTGATGAATTCTGGCTATCTGTCCAATCTTTTTCTGTATGTATATGTAGCGGTAATCTTAAAATAAACTTCCAGGCACCATTTAGTCTTTTCCATGTTAACACATCCTCAAAGAGCATTGCTGTTTCAGTCTGCTGTCCAACCTACTAGCCATTAGCCGGAGACATACATCTAACGGTCACTGGTTACCGGATCTTGCCAGCAAGGGTGGGGGTTTGTGGGGGTTTGTGGGGGCCACACATGTGGTGGAGGCGTAGCTGGGGCACTGGAGACCCAGAATCTACCAAACCTAAAACTTCAGTGAAATTATACATCTAGCTCAAATTTGTTGTACTGTTATAAATTTGACTTCCTATTGAACGAAGCAGCACATCTGTATTGTATGATTGTTGGACATTTGAAACAACACTAGGTTGTTTGATTTGCCGTGTTCTAACATTGACATTGTTTATCACTTAGTGGAGTAACAGATTTATTCCAAAAGTGATTGAAGATAATTATGATTTGACTGGATTGTGAATGGCTTGTTTGAACTGATTTATATCAGACATGGTGCTATATTCTAATTAAAAGTACAACTATCGTCCCCTAGGACACCCTGGATTAGTGAGTGGTGGGTCTGAGTACTTGTTTTTGATATCGTTGTTGTTCGGCTAAATGGACTGCTGAGTCATTTATATAGCTATGCTTCAAAAGGTTTTAAGGCAGTCACTGAAATGCAAATTGGTCAAAGGTATTGCTCTGACTTTATAAAATAAAGTCACATGGAGGTCCTGCATTCGCAATTCGTCCGGCGTACCTTGAAAATTGCAACTGGCCATTAGATCGCCTATTCTGGTTGAGAATAAAACGTGGGGGAAGGGGACGGTTGTCTGTAAAGTATCAAGAACTACCAGCAGGTGGTGCTAAAATGTTCTCTATTTTCTAAAAAACCAAAAAAAAATCTCATCTCGGGTTGCCTTAAAAATTATGCACTGTCAAAGCGAGACAAATGGAGACACATTAGTTAATTACCGTGGAAAGTTCAGTCAAGGGTGATGTAAGTAATCTTTTAAAGTTTCCTTTATTTTTAGACATTCCAGCGTACCACAAAGCAGAGCCTGAACCAGCTCCAATTTGCTGCCTTCTGGTTTGGTTGGATGAGATCTTTTTCTGCATCTTTAATCACCCCCGGTTCAGTCTTAGACTCCGATTGTGTTTTCTTATTGTTGTTGTAAGTGAATACCTCAGCCACTAAAAGCACATTATTTAAAGTCACTGTATGCCAGAATGATTTAGGGCCTCAACATTTGTGTTCACCTACACATAATTATAGGGATTTTTTATTTTGTTAATATTTTAACTAAAGATAATACTGATACAGTTCTGTGTATAAAAGAAAACACAGGTGTGGCATGAAATGTTCAGCCTTTGAGCTCAACCACATGTGAGAGCAGACGGAATTAAATACTCCCTTATCTCGTTATTTTTACCGTAAGTGTGTGTCAAACACCAAGAATCAAAGGACGCGTCAAACAAGGACCCTAGGGGGAAGAAAGAAAAAAAAACTTTTTTGATAGCTGAAGTGAGCGCAAACAGTCAAAGTCGTTAGTTTTTTTTCCTCCGGTCTGGATCAAGGGAGAACAAGGAGATCCGCAGCACAACGCGATGTCCTTACTGATGGGGGCATACCGCGGAGTGGCAGCCAGGTAAGCGACCCTCCACAGTGCCTGCTGACCGGAGCAGGTGTGCCCTACCCGTCCCATTTGACGGCAAAGCCGATCGCCTTGTTCTAGTTGCCATTTGTTTTCAACACGGGCAAAGGCACCGGATTGCTTTATGCGGATTGAGAAGGGGATTACGAAGAGGCAGATTAACTTTACCTTGGAGCACCGAAAGAAGCCGTCCTCATTCTAATAAAGATGGGAAATCTTAGTCATTCATAAAAAGCTACCCTGTGACACCCATTCATATCTACGAAGTTCTTGTGTAATAAGGCTGGTGGTTAAACCGCAGCTGATCGTCGGAGCTGTACAAGGCTACCACAGGGCACGTTATTTCCAACCACGCGAAGATGGTCTGGGCACCACGAACACGCTGCCCCATCACGCAATACAAAACCAGGGACATTCCATTGTATACTTTCACCTTTCACATGATACAAGATATCTATATTGTCACTGTAAACGAGATGACGTTTGGATCATCCCGAAGTAGCCTCAGTGAAAACTATGCAATAACACACACACACACACACACACACACACACTATCTGCTGAGCAGCCCTATGCCCTCGAAATAGCTGGAGAG
>JABFEA020000002.1:13483160-13499812 GCA_019775915.2 Cyphomyrus plagiostoma | reverse complement strand
TTGTGTTTGTTTGTGTGTTTTCGTGTGTGTGTGTGTGTGTGTGTTTGTGTGTGTGTGTGTGTGTGTGTGTGTGTGTGCGTGTGTGTGTGTGCGTGTGTGTGTGCGTGTGTGTGTGTGTGTGTGTCCGTGTGTGTCCGTGTGTGTGCGTGAGTGTGTGTGCGTGCGTGTGTGTGTGTGTGTGTGTCCGTGTGTGTGCGTGAGTGTGTGTGCGTGAGTGTGTGTGTGTATGTGTGTGTGTGTGTGTGTCCGTGTGTGTGCGTGAATGTGTGTGCGTGCCCTGAGGATGGACGCAGGTGAAGCATTTTGCTTGTCAGCTGCGTCTTTGAAGTCTGAACATGAAAGACAAAAAAAGCCTTGGAACAGTGTGATGCCACTTTCATTACAGCAAATGGACAAAAAAATGACAAGTGCACAAGGTTAAGGTCATTAGTCACCTTCCCCTGCCTCTCCTTTTCTGATCAATACATGGAAGTCAGGCAGGATTATTTTCTGTTTTTTTTTTTCATTCTATACTTGAAAGGTTTCTAAAGTTAAGTATTTTCATCCAGACTAATAAACTAATATGCCTTTTTAACCACAGGCTCTACAAAACATCCAGCTCCACATGTTTACCCTTCAGCTATAGAAAATTCATAATGACGAGAGATAAGTAAATCAATTTGCTGGAACAGCTCGACGCAAGCTTTATGGCCTGTGGGGTCATTTTTAATTATCAAAAGCTTATCTTAATAAAAGCCAGTTAAAGAATGACAAAGGGTAGTTTTAAATTTTAGAAATATATACATACACATGCATTTCTTCAAGGAATGAAGGAGGTGAAAAACTGCTTCTGCACTTTGAGCTCCAGAACATAGAAGGTGTTTGATGTCATGTTGATGTTCAGGACACCACTCTGGAATTTGTGTAGCAGTGAAGAGGGGGGTATTATCACTGTGGAACATGGCAACATCATGAGGTAACAGTGTTTGTATCGTACGGTGTACCTGGTCCTCCACAATAACTTCATATTCCTAATGTGCAATAATGTATTCATAAAGTATTATACACACGGCTATAACTATTCATCAAAAGGCATAATACATAGCCATGTTTATTATGCATTATGACTGTTTTATGAAGCTCTAATCTAATCTATAATGCACTATAGATGCCGTCATAATGCAGTACAAAGCATCCTTAATGCTTATTCTGACCATTAAAATGCATTATAGATGAGAGCGTCACCAAGCATTCATACTGCAGACATGGCTATAATGTGCTTTGTCTGTTTATAAATAGTTATAGCAGTGTGTAATACTTTATGAATCCATTATGACGCATTATGAAGTAAAATGCATCATGATCTTTTAAGTAAGGTGTTACAAAAATGATGCCCTAGATTCCAGATGACCTATCTGTCACAGAGGAGGTAGCTTGATGGCTATGCTCATGGGTCACCTTTCCTTTCTCCACCAATAACATATGTACACGAAAGCTCTGTATTAAATCTCAAACCATTTCCTGACATACTGAGTTATTTTTGAAACCATCATTTTTTTGTTGGAGTTAATATAGCTCTTCCCCAAGTCTCCATTACCCATTGCACATTAATTTGCCCAGATTTAAATTTAACGCCCCATCCTGCTACGATATTTCACTTACAGCAAACATTACGCATCTTGTGTGGAGGAACCGGCCCCATTGAACAGGTTGGTTCCTTTTAGTTCTCCGAAGTTCCCTGATATATGATGATATATTGATTAAAATAACCATGCGCCCATAATCCCAAGAGCTCCCTTTAACATTTCTCATACAAATGCATTTATCAGACTTATCTCTGAAGGTCAACCTATGCTTATTTCCATAGTGGCTAAATTTAACAATGCAATCAGATGACATTACATCTGTTTTGAAGATAAAAGCAAGTCCATTAGGTTAATGGAATCCCGTTCCTTTATATCGCAAACTCCTGAAGGATCATGGGAGCGTGTCAGTCCCCCCCGGTTGGCTTTGAAACCCCTATGAAAAAAGCAGAGCAATCCAGTCTGATTGCTCCTGTAGAGACAGGCTGTGTTTAAGCTCAGGGGCTGAAGGGGTAGGAGTTGGGGCGGAGGAGGGGGGCGAGACTGAATATGCCTCATGAGCTCAGCAGATGTTGTGAGATTTTTTTTTCCCCCAGTAAACCACTTTGTGGTTCTTATGGCAGCCGCTCAGCTTGCAAGTCTCACAAAAAAAGAAAGAAAAAAAAAAACGAGCCTTGCGTGAGCGGTTGCTGCATCGTCGTCGTCGTCCCCCCCCCCAACTCACTGTTTATGGTTGTTCATGTCAAGCTTCGGAGATGTTCGCCTGAAAGGTGCCCATAGCTGATGATGTCCAGGACTGACGCAGAGTATCGCTTTTCATTAGAAAAAGGCGTCTATGAGCTAAGGGTGTGAATTTAATGTTTGTCTTTTGAGTTCAAGCTGAAATTGAAGGTTATCTATAGCTCTGTAATTAAAACCACCTTGCTGTTTTCTTTTACCCTCTTTCGTTCTGGTGATTTCATTATTTTTGTCTGGCTGAATCACTAAGAACAGATGTCTAACAGATTCTTTGAGAATTCTTTTCCTAAGCATCTCTTGGTACATGCTAGGGTGATGACCTTCTGTTTGTCTGTAAGCATTTTCAGTTCTGAATTTATTGACTACTCCTTCATTTTCAAAAACACTCACTACGCCGCGGAATGCCAAATAGGGATGAGGGAAACTCTTCAGATCTTTTTAGACGTGTGCTCAGAAATAGTCAAATGTTTACTTCTAGTACCTTATAAAAATGTTTAGCCATCCAATCAATTACAAAACACATGGCTCACATTACTGGCATCAGGAATTACTGAGCGAAAAGTACCTAGAGCAAAGCCAGCATAGCTACGAAGCTGGCTAAAGAGGGAGGAATCACCTCTTTTGAAATCGTGCTACCAGCACATAATATCTTGTGTTGAAATCACATCACACTTACAAAATAAACCAGAGTCTTTTCGACAATATGAAGATGTAAACAATTAGTTGTCCGCACTTAATAAAAAGCACTTTATATTTAAATATGTTTACTAATTGTTTGGAAGGCTGTGTTACTGTTTGCTTTCGTTTGGCCCGTTTCTATTTGTTTATTCCATTGTTTACCCAGATTCCATTTAATTGTACGTGACACCGCCCCACGATCTCTCGGCAGTACAATCTCGCTACAGTAATATTACACATCAGTGAGTAAGGACTGACCTATGACATCAGTGAGTAAGGCTGACCTATGACAACAGTGAGTAAGGACTGACCTATGACATCAGTGAGTAAGGACTGACCTGTGACATCAGTGAGTAAGGACTGACCTACTGTATGACATCAGTGAGTAAGGACTGACCTATAACATCAGTGAATTAGGACAGACCTATGACATCAGTGAGTAAGGACTGACCTATGACATCAGTGAGTAAGGACTGACCTATGACATCAGTGAGTAAGGACTGACCTATGACTGTGGTTTTCACGCCATCCATCTGGTGGCCATTCAGTAAGTGCTACACAATTGAACAATTGCATCACTATTTTTCCTGATTGGGCCTCAGCTGATTGCTTCATAAATGGAAGCTCTCATGTTAGAAGACAAACCATTAACCCAGTTTCACCTTTTTGAAGTGATTTTGCAGAAGTATTTCATTGAATAATTCCTTCCGACTGGAGCATAGTCACCTCACGCCTCTGTAGACCAGGGTTTGATTCCACCCCCTACTTTACGCATGTGGAGTTTGCATATTCTCCCTGGGTCATCATGGGGTTTTGTCTGAATTTCTGTGAGATACTACAAAATTGTCCGGCTCAGAGGGCAGGTATAATGCTATTCTGTAATACATATAGATCAGATGGCGTGAACTGGAAAGCTAAACTGGAATCTTTTTCCTGTTAAGATGGAGAGTGAAATGCTGGATCAGATTCCCCCTGACGAAACTTACTGAAGACAGAGTGCCTGTAATTTGTTCTTATGGTTTGACTAGGTACGAGAGTCTGTGTCCTGCGATGGACTGACGTCCCATAGGTATTTTTCTGCCTTGTGCACTGGGCAGGGGTGGATACAGGGGACGGGGTCACAGAGACACTGGGCCCAACTGAAAGCTGATTGGCCCCCAGAGTACCCACTCCTCATCACTCACAAATTCAAAACATATCATTAGCTAATCCACTCCCGTTAATTAAGGTCCCTCCTATGCCCCCACTTTAAAAAAATCCTATAATCACTCCCGGCTCTGTAGTTCCTGGGATAGGCTCTAGGCTCAGAGTGACCCTGTACTGGAAAATGGATTGGAAGGTAGATGAACTCAGGGGTCACAAAATTGGAATAAATGAATAAAATAAATAGCCACTGCTGCAGCTCTGAAAATCAATTTATCACTTTGAATAGTTTTAAAAAAACAAAGCACAAAGTTAGAGTGCAGACTTTTATTGGTGTGGGAAGACTGTAAAATCTAAGCATGCGCGTCGAGATTGACGAGCGTCGACACGTCATTGGGATCCTACAGGCGTCTGCCGGGTGGCGAGGTCAGCTGCCTGTCCGTGTGTTTTCCAGAGTGTCCAGGCACGAAGCTGTACTCCACGCTGAGGTAATGTGGGAGGAAACCACCCAGGCGTGGCAGCCGCATCACTGGAAGCTGAGCAAACCCATAACGTGGTATCCTGTGACACAATCTAGTGGCGGAGTCCCCCGGAGATGCCCCCCCCCCCACACGGTGGACGGCTGACGCCTGATTGGCTTCTCCGCACCCTGATGCAGATGGGAGGTGAGTGGGGTCCGTGCGGCTGGAGCACATCTCCGTGGGCGGCCCTCAGGTCCTCTGGGAAGGGTCTTCTTGCTCTGGACGGGGCGTGGACCAGACCTGGGCCCCTGTCCCAGAGAAAACACTGTCTCACCCCAGACTGTTCATATCTCGTAATGATTTGTTAGCAATAGCGTGACTAATAAGGGGATTTTATCTCCTCTACATGGACAAGACTAACCTTGTTGCAATATACAACAGAATATTCCTGACTGTTCTCAGACACTGTAATTATATTTATCGAATACTTAGACATTTTGAGTTAGATATAAACACACTGGCTCCATGAAATCAAATAATGGATAAAGATTTGATCTCAAGCTTGTTTCTGGCCTGTAGATACCTTAATTCATATTATAAACATATTAATTCTTTTCAATTACCCCTGAAAAATATGTTATCAGGAATTTCTGTTAATGGCATTTCATGACAATTATATATAAATATCTGTTATAAACATGGTATTTGACTTTGGAAAGAATGTCCTGTGTTTGTTTTCATGAACTTGTGGTAAGACTCTAACTTTGAGCCTGTTTGATCGAAATGCCACTTATGAATGTGTCTTTGCCGTTAAGAAACAAACCACGTTCTCAAATCCTGCTTACTGTACAGCTTTGTTTGATAATTGGACAAAATATGAACTGTTATTGTTAGGTTGCTATACTGATATGCCATTATTCATGGGAAATGTGGCTGACATTTCTTTCTATTTTCAGATAAAAAAGGTACTTGATTTTTTCCAAGCAATTCGGAACACATATTACTAATTAAACGTGGATTTTCTGGAGGCTTCTCACTCTTTTGGGCTTTGTACTGTTCTCAGGAGAGAGCTACTCCCTTGGTCTGTTTCTATGTAAGCAGCATCAACAAACTTTGAGTTATGAGTTATTCATGATCCCTCCTTGAAATGTATTTTTTTTTTCACTCAGTGTTTAATTATTCGGTCACGGTTGTGTGCTTGGTGCTTGTTATTGGGTAAGTCTTTACCCTCGATAAAGGTGATGAAAGCTATTGCTTATTATCCAGTTATCTGACACGGCCGTGAATTGACATACTGTCGCCATAGTTGCCGGTAACGTCAAATGGGCAGCAGAACTATTAAAAAAAAGTGACCAGGCTGAAAATTCAGGAAACGCGGGTTCAATGCACCGGTGTGGGCAATTTGCTCATGGGAGTTTTACTTAAACAAAAACGTTCTGAGTGCAGAACAAAAAAATGACTGGTTCCAAGAGATGACCAATCAGATTGTAGAGGAGGTGGGTCTAAGCAACCAGAGGGAATCAACCAATCAGATGTCTTGGTCCCAGTTCCTCTAGTTGCTTGTGACCTACCTCCTCCACTGTCTGATTGGTTATCTCTCAAATAATTTTTTTGTTCTGCCCAGTTTTGTGTAAGTAAAACTCGTGCGTTGATTTTGCCTGATTATGGTTACTGTGACTACAATAACAATCACCCACACAATTGAAGACTCATCTTTTCCATGAATTCCTCGACTAGTCTGTTGCCTCTTTACATTCCCTGGATATTATGTTATGTTGCATTTCTGGTCATGGAATAGCTTTATTAGATTCTTGCTCTGTCTGCTTGCTTGCTATGTAGCTCTTGCTTCCAATACTGCATACACTCGTACCTGGACCTTCATTGGAAGCTCTGCCGAGTTGCACTTATGCCTAGTCAGCTCATTGATGGTGCATATATTTGTAATGTGCTATCTGCTTGACTTGCATGTCACTTCAGATCCCTGGATTGACAGTGCGATTTCACCCTTGGGCGATCGAGCAAGACCCTCAACCTCCCAATTGCATCAGGGACTGGCTGATCCTGCATCACCACCCTGTGTTCATTAAAATGAAAACATCGGACAAATAAATAAATGTAAATGTGCTCGTTCATTTGTAATGATTTGAGAGGCTGATCGAGGGTTAAAAACATGGGGCAGTGCTAATATGTTAGCGCTCAGGGTAAAGCACTCTCATTATCACGAGATGTGCCAGAGGTTCTGCTGTTTGAAGTCAGTGACCTTAGATTACAGGTGTTAGGGGACGCAATTAAAGGGCCAGACTGTGGTAGGTTTCCCTGCTTCCTCCTTCCATGAGAATCGATGGGATTCCCACCTTCGAGGAGGGGAGCGACTGTGGGCCAGGCCCCGGCTGAGGTCATGGTTCTGTGCAAAAAAACATTTAAAAAAAATAACATGACAGATGCGGTGGCATTTGGGTGAGACTCGGACGTGTGGACCGGCAGTCAGAGGCGTCCGGGTGCGAGGCCATCCTCCCAAGCGTCAGATAGAATGTCCTCCCTTAACTCTGGGGCTCCTACTTGTGTGAGATAAGGTGGAACACGCTGGAACCGGGCCATGGCGGAACAAACTGCTCCAGCAAACGGGCACGGGTCTTGGGAATGGCATGCTGGCCCGTTCTACATCGCCCGTACGGAAACCATCAGCTAATGTATCGCGGGTTCATCTGGAGCATGGTGGAAGGCCGGCCAAACTGATACGGCGAATCGAGGTCCTGACATGTAGGGGAATTGCCAAAAAAGGAACTACAGTGTGGAAAAAGTCCGCTAAAGTATCATTTTTCCCCTCATTTATTGCCTGTTTGTCACAGAGAGTCTTCACCAAGCGCCCATTCGAGCTGTTTGCATGTATCTATGACTCACCCGGCGACAACATCACCATCAAACAGTTTTCAGAAAAGAATCACTAAATCATCTTTTTTTATTCTTTTTAGATTCTCCGAAAATCTTAAATGGCAAATACATGGAAACGTTAAGCGCTGATGATAATACCAGCTAAATCCCTGGAAAAAAATCTGCCGGACTTTTCCAGTTCGCTCCAAGGGTAACATTTTAAGTGACTTGGTACAGATTGAACTAAAGTTTCATTCTGTTCAGGGCAAAGGGTTTAAGCTTCGATTTAGTATTACGCTAATTAATATTTTGATAATTTTGTATTTTTACCTTTTGTTTTCCGTCATAAAAAAAAATTCAGGGGTGTACATTTCACATTCCATTTATATCTTGTGCGATATTTTTGGTGTTTTGAGTGTACTAGCAGATCCAAATTAAAAATGTATTTCATTCATATTTAATGTATTTAAACAGTTGCAAACGGCCAAAAAACACACGTGCTCATACATAAATTGCATATTTGGAAAGAAACACATTACATTCGGAAAAAAACTGCAATATATGCATCGGCATATAAGTCACATTTTTTTGGGCCATTTCCAGTATTTAAATATATTTCTATTCTGCATGGGCTAAATTTAGACTCAGGCAGATGTTTGGGAGCCAAATGCACATCATGCAGATGACATAGCGAATCGACATGCCTGGCTTTGGCATAATGTGGAGCATCTGCTTATACTATTATTTTATTGCCAGTTGCACAGGCTTATTTTGACGCGACCCTGGAGTCCCCTTTCCCGTCCGTCATGCCCTCGTTTTACACCTCCTTGTCTGTCTTTTTTGTCTTCAACACCCGCAAACATCACTTTGCACTAGCTGATCACTTTATATAGTATCTTAAACAACGGTGGTTTAGCTTCAGTTGTAAGGTTAATAAATGTTATTATAACATTTTCAAGGATATATACAGATCTGGATTTTTTTTTTTTTAAAATCTACTGATGAATACTTGGTTTCTATCCAGTGTTACAAGTATTTCTCTGTGGATTTGTGAGATATCATCCAAGGAAAACAATGCTGGTCGAGTCACAACCGCATATTTTCTAACTGTTTTGCTGCGCTCCATGCACTCACAACTTCAGTTTTTTAGGTATAAAAAAAATAATAAATTAAAATTCTTTTTGTGTGATTTATTGCCCCTAGTGGTCAGAGGAGGTAGTGATTTATTAATATTAAATGAAACATGTTGGGAGATGCTGAGATAATAAACATGGCATTGGTGGTTTAAAGTGGTAAAACAGGCAGAAAATATTACTCTGAAGATAGTTAAGAATGTTAAATTATATTCAGTATAAATTCTGTTTCTGCTCTCATTTTATTTATTTTTGCTATCTGTTATGCTGACAGGTAAGTTAAACAGACCGCTGTAAACGCGTGTTCGTGTTCATAGTGACGCCGTGGAGGGAATTCGACATTAGCATGAGGTTGTTGATCACTTCAGACAGACGTGCACGCCTTGGCGAGCCTGGCCGTCGTTCCCGTCAGCTCCTCCCGTTCTAAACGGTCTTCGGGGCTGGACGTCTGCCTCCGCCAGCCTTCCGTGCCATCTGCCAGGCGCCCCGCTCAGCCAGGCCGCCTTCCCCCTCGTGTGTTACCGTTCTCCTGGACCGGTATGCACGACTGGATGGGGGCATCAGCTGTCACATTCCTCTGCCATCTCACGTTATGGTGGCACGCCATAGGTCCACCGTGAATCATAACTCAAAGGCAGGTGACCCCACATGACCCAGCTTGTTGCTGCACTATTCAATCCAGTTTATTCAATATATTTTTAGATAGCGCCTTTCACAACAGAGTCGCCAAAGGCACTTGACAAGGTTGTGCGGCAATTCAGTAATACGTCATTTATACAAAATGGCGTTTACAATAAGAAAGATGGAAGTGGGCCTTTATCTATGGATATTATCTCTGGCAACATGAGGAATCTTGTAAGAACTGCTCTGGTCTCCTCTTTTATGCCTCAGACGTGTTGTCTCAGTGTTCCCACCGTTGCTGTGAAGGTCACGTTCATCAATATCTCTCTTTGATGCCCAGAGACACAGGTCTCCCCCCACATTGATTCTTGTTCTGCCAAAGCCCCCACCTGGATCCATCCATCTGTAACCTTATCCTATTCTCGCCTCACCGCACATATAACGCACACGTCATTAAGAATCACCCTCTTGGCATCACCCCCAAGTCCAGCCTTCTGCCAGCACATAGCATCTGTGATCTGATCCTGCAGTTTGCGTCTGCGCTGCATCCTCTGGGTCTCGCCTGCACCCCCATCTCTGCCTAGCTGTGGGCCTCCTCACATCTTGGCTCGACCATTACAACTCCCATCTACTTAATCTGCAGGAACACACCATCTGTAATTCTCGTTTTTTCACCTTACTGGTCATTCACATTGGGGTCCTCCTGTTGGTTGATTCCTGTAAGTTGAAAATAGGTGTTATGGCGACAGATCCGGTAACTGCATTCTGTAAAGCGTTTGAGTTCGATAATGGACCCATGCAAAGTAGTAAAATGCAACCAAAAAAGCCATTATCCATAAACATAACTAGAATCCAGTTCATAACATTTTCTTAAAATGAAAAAGTCAAAATCTCTTCCCATGATCAAAAAACTGCTTCGCTCCCCGTTTCTAAAATCCTTCCTTACAACCCAGCTATTACTTCCAACAAAGCCACAGATAACCAAGGGGCCCTTTTTATGCACAAAAGGGGTGATGCCACAACTATCAACATGGGGGTCTTGATTTACACATTATTGCTAACTGAAATAGATACTATAAAATATTCAGTATTAAATATTATATATTTTAAAATAAGACAAGCATCAAATTGTTGAATATTGCATATAAATGACATGAAATAAAATGATCGTCTATGGTTGTAACGTTAGGCAAAAAGAACTTACCTAAAGAATCTGTACACCTGATCTCGACATCTGTCTTCCCCCTGTCTAAATAGCTATTGCCCCTTCATGTTCACTTTTGGAACATCATTAAGAATGCAATGATGGACAATCGCAAAAAAGTTACTGACAGATAATTCGATGCAAAGTGATAACATTTTATCAATTATTATGAATTATGTGTGTGCGTTTTTTTTTTTTACAAAAATGTATATCTGTGTTTTTCTAAAACAAACAGACAAGTGGACTTCACTTTATGACCCCACCCTGCCCATCCCCCCCCCCTTTGTCAGATGCGTCACACAGTCCATAACTTCATCTCCATCAATAAGTTGGAGAACGCAATTTTAAAAAATCACTCCATGTCCGACCAGAACTGTTAGAGACTCCCATCTTACATTCCACTGCTCAAACACCGCTACTTTGTAACAGATAATTTATACACCTTTAGAAGATGTTACACAGCAGCGCAGGCACCCGAGTCTCCACGCTGAATTCTGCCACCGACCCGATGGGCTGTTTATTTCCTGGGGTGCGTGACGAGCCAAACAGAACGCCATGAAAATGAAAAACACAGCTCCGACCGGCCAGGCTGAAGTCTCTCCACAACACAGCATATCCAATTAACTGTTATTTAATAAAAATAATAAGAAACAGATACGATGCCATATTAGATGAAAATCTCTGACAGTGGAGTTTACACACACGTATATATATGTGTGTTTGTATATATATATATATATATATATATATATATATAGAGAGAGAGAGAGAGAGAGAGAGAGAGAATAAGAAGTAAGTGTAACATATATATGTGCGTGTGTACATATAAAAATATAGAGAAATAAATATATAAATACACACACCTAACCAACTACACTAATTCTCTGTTTTCTTAATTAGTATTTTTTGTGTAAACATTAGCCACTTGCCCCCCCAAATTCTTTCTGGCTCTCTTATAGGCGTTTACTGGATTAGGGGATTAACTTTATTCTATTCTGTATGTTCCATGACTTTATGTGATTGCAATGGGCTCTGCAGTTGTTTTGTACACGGTCCAGTCTTGCTGCCCAACGTGGGCGCTGCTTTGATTACTCCGTGTTTACTCTGTCTCCTTAGTTAAGGCAGCGAGCAGTGCTGCCTCCTGACAAGGTGCTCGGAGCGACTGCCTCCACCACGCGATCGGTTCCTGCGGCACACGTACAGGCATAACTTTCCTCGCTGTCGATTCTTTAGAACAAGAAAAACATTCGTCCCAGAAGTGCTGCTTTTTCTGTTTTCAGAAGAGACCTAAATGGAGCGTGAGTGAACCCTTCAGAATGGTTACTTTTTGGACAAGCTCCAGACTTAATCACTGGCAAATCCCTTTCGCTCCCATCGTCCCACGGACTGTGTAGGTAGCTCAGAAAGGTAAGCTCAAGCTAAGCCGCACTCGCTAACACTTATCACTGAAAACAGAGATGATCGCCTCATCCGTCCCACGCTCGGTCTGCTCTTCAAATCAAAAGGGACCATAATACGGACTTCTTTGTGTGCGCTGTGGGAAAGTCTAACGTAATAAAATCCAAATCCATTGCCCATTTTTTTTTTGTTCGCCTGGAACAAACGAAGATAGTTGTCTGACGTGACAATTAATAATCAGCGATGGCTATGAGTCAACAAACATCAGAAGAGGTGATATTTTAGACAAGACTGTTTGACACGTCTCCTGTTCCCTGACTACACCGGTGGTGCTGTAGAGGGCTGGCTGTCCATCCAGAACCCCCCCAATCCCCCATTTACCCCCTTTTACCCCACAGTACAGTAAAATGGCGGTTCCACAGAGAGTCCTCTTTTAATTAATTCAGCATTGGTTATGGTGAGGCACTCTTACGGCTCTGGAAATGGCACCAACTTGGGGACCTTCACGATGAGGTCACCTCACGGTCGACCTGCCGGGGTCTGCTCTGTGTCAACCGGAGCTCATAGAGCGGGTTGGAGGGGGCCCGTTCACATCTCCTCTGGCTTGACTAGTGTAACCACACCCCATCCCCCTAAGCCCCATACCCCCCCCCCCCACCTACTGTGAGGCAGTGCGCGGTTTGGTGGGCGTCTGTGATCGGAAGGTCACCGGTTCAAATCTCCGAGTCGGCAGAGTGAGTTTGCCGTTGGGCCCCTGAGTGTGGCCCCTAACCTCCAGCAGCCCCAGGGACTGGCTCACCCTGCTTTCTCAAAAATGCATGTCACTTTGGATCAAAGTTTCTGCTAAATAAATGAATTTTAAATGTACCGTATTTCCCACAGGTGTGTTGAGCAGAAAGGGCAGTCAGAAGAGTCAGAAGAGTCAGAAGGGTGCACCAACAAACAAGCTTCCAATGTTTTTTAATTGGTCTTGGGACGCAGCCCATGGTACTACTGTGCTAAGTCAATTAGAGTGGTTCGGGGTCACTGGAGCCTCCTGAGCAGGCTTCTGCTCTGCCCCAGGCCGGGCTGCGTACACGTCGGAGGAGCTGGAATATTTTTGGCCTATTAAATCTAACGACCGACTTCATCTACCCCCATGCCTGATCTGTTCTCCCAATCAAAGGAGCCTGTTAAATGAGTTCCCTTTTTTTAAATCTATGTGCCGTGGCAAAACCGAGTACCATAAAAAAGCTAAAACGAAAGTCCCCCACCGCCCACCATCCCCCGAAACGGTCATGTGAAACATGTTGGATGATAACTGTGAACACATGTGCTCGAGGGCTCACCAGCGCGTTTGCCCGTAAACCATTCTGTGGTGCCCTCTCAACACTCAAACTCAATTTGCCCCATCTTTCATTTATTAATTATCTGATGTCTTGCGTTGCCTCAGCTGATCAGGCCCCAGATGTGACCTTGTCTAACCTGAGCCCGACGGCCACTCTTACCAAGTCAGGAACTACATCAGCCGATGATGCCATGGTGTCCATATTAACAGGCGAGAAATTATATACAGGCACCCTAAAAGTCATATTTATAAGCCAGAGACAAAGTGTCCCGGTGTTACGCCCTACAGTGTGACAGCTGACGAGTCCGTCCAACATTTTGTCACAAGTTCCTGGAGGTCTTCATATCTATTTGTTAAAAAAAAACTCACTGTTCGCACTCCTTAATCCCGAGGCTTTTACGATCCCCAGGAAGTTGCGGGGTCGCCATAGAAATCGAGAGTGAGAAACACCAAAACAAAACAGGATAAAAAAGAAAATGATAAAGTAACGCATAACGGGGGGAAAATGTAGAGGGAGAGAAAAAAGGCAGGGGGAACGATTGTGAAAGTTCTCCAAAGGTCAAAACTGTGGAGTAGAGAGAGAGAAAACCATGAAAGTGTCAAAGCGAGCCGTGTGACGCACAGTCGGAGCGAACGCGTCCGCCTCGGCAAATAGGCCTCACGGGCTCTCTATTTCTCAAGCCTGACTGCAATTTGGACTGCCACGCTCCGGGGTCCTGCAGAACCGCTTTGCCAGGAGAGCCCGGACGGGGGTCGGCGGGCCCAAAGAGAGCTGAGGACGGATCCCCCCGCCCCCAGCCACAATCCCGGTCACCCCCGTTTCCCATGGCGAAGGGTGGGTTGGTGGGATCGTTCATTCTGACATTTATCGACCGCTACCCTCCATCTCCAGCCGTCCCGTTCTGCCGCTTGATTCATCCGGAGGGTGGGCCGGGACTCCCATTGATGGACCAGTAAAGCGTTTTGACAAGAAAAGTGTTTCTAATGAATCGTGGCCATAGAAACCGGCAAATCGAGGCAACAAATTGAGCCCAGGAACATGAAAAGCATGGCAGAACAATAGGGCAATTTCCCTCAATTATTGCGGCAGTGCGGCTTCTGTCAAACAGCAATTAAAGTGATCGGCGCTGGAAGTAATCTCGATGCAATTTGGGCAAACTGCGAAGACATAAATGTAACGCGAAACGTCAACAGTGCAGTGCGACGGCTAGCTGCGTCAAGGTTTTAGCCAATTAGCAAATGTGTACTCGCTAAGATTTGTCATTCCGAGAAGTACCCAGCCAGGTCTAACGGGAGATCTCTGTCTCTTTTCATATGTTCACATTTCCCATAAGACCCCGTTTGGATTTCCCGGTTCCCCTCCTCCGGCGCCTTGAGTTTGCAGTGAATGCTGTCGTTATTTCACCTCAGGCCCTCCCATGGGGCGTGACTGAGTGGAGCTGTAAGTCATGCTGGAGGTTGCCCAATGCACGAAGCCTGCCGAACAAACAGGTTCGATCTCCGTCCTACTCGGGCTTTAACGTTTCGCCGTGGCTCCGTGCTTTTTGACCTTTCGTCGCTGTCTGCGGAGATCTTTCCGGACACGGGCTTTTCCAACGCTGTTTCTGAGCTGTTTTCTTTGGGAGGTTTTACATGGAGGTAGCTGGACTTGTTTTAGCCACCTGTGAAATTATTTATTACTTAATATGCTTAATCAGTTTCAATTTCCTTTCCAGTGCTGCCAAGGCAAATTGATTCGCTAACAGCGAAAAGCAAATCCACAAGGACATGAAAGTGTAGCCAATCACAGTGGTGATCTATCCTTTCACTTCAGTTAAGCTCCACCCAGCACGCGTTTATAATTTAAAAGCAGCATGTAACCTGTGATGATGATAATGAGGTTGACACCAATCTTAGTTAACCAACAGGTTCATTTCAATGAAGCATTTTATGTTGTATATTTTCAAACTGCAAAAACTGAAAATGCTGCTTCCTGCGGCGCTGTAAATATGTCTGTGGAAATATGTATATGGAAATATGTATTATCTACAGAATAAATATTCTGCTATCTAGCTAAAATACATTTTAGAAACACGCCGCGGCTGTACAAGGGGCGGTTTGACCGTGAAAGCCGGTGGCCGGGAACGTGGGTGCACTCGCCCTCAAGTACAAATATATTTTTGAACGGCTGTCACTTAGTGGCTGAAGTTGAGCGTCCATCTGCACGACCCGTGAGACTCTTAACGATAAGTGAGAAGCAGTGGAAACAATGCAGTAACACTAGAGAGAGAGAGAGAGATGGAGGGGGGGGCATCTTTGGAAAGTGTCGGGAACAGGTGGGTGACTGGGCAGGAGCCCAGTAAAGCCATTCCTTACCACAAGTTTTAACAGTTTTACTTCCAGCACTCCCAGCTTTTCCAGTATAAGAAACCACTACAGGAGACATTAAGTGACAGAGTGCTTTGTTTCCCGTGAATTCCCCCCCCCCCTCCTTTTTTAAATACAGATTTATGGGGAGTCCTTGTTATAATAGAGCAGCTGGGGGCTGGCTGTGAAATTCAAGTGAGGGCCGGGCCTTCAGCTCACAGTGGCTTCATCACCGGTTGGGCTGAGATCACAGGACGCACGAAGGGAGTGGCGAGCAGTACTGAGTGCCGGGAAGGGGGGGGGTGGTTTTGCAAGCCACGGGGGGCTCATCAGCGTCCCGTGTAGTGGCGCCTTGACCCCAGGCCTCATCCGTCGCGGTGTTGACGGCTGCCCTGTTGGAGCTCCGTCGTCGTCGGGGCAACCTCCACCACAGAGTCCTTTATCAGAGTCGCTGTTGGACTGTTCAAGGTCCTATGGTCCATTCCTCATCCTCTGCAGCCCCATCCACACATCCAGATGAAAGGTGACCCCCCCCACCCTACCCTGGGTCCATTGAGCACCAGCAGGTGGCAGCACATGCTTACTGCCGGCTGCATATGCACACTGGTCAGTGGCGCCCAGCTGGCCATCTCGATCCGGCTCAGCAAGGCCCGCAGGAAACATTAAGCCTTTTGCCGGGCAGCAAACATTAAAAAAGGTATTAAATATTACAGCCATGTTTTAATTTTAATGGCCTGTTTTAGTGTCGCACGAGACACCAATGCATGAATCACGGTGACCCGAATGAGCTTCCTCACACACCAAACCGTGCAAGCATGGAAATCTGGGACAGACGAAGCCCATGGGACAAATCAAATGTGTGCGTCCAAACCCTATATCCCAGACTACTCCCAGGTCATTGACTGTACCCTAAAACAACTGAGGGCAGCATTTCTGAAATAAGCATTCCTTGTGTGTTTTTCTTTCATTAAAACGTTGGTTACGTTTAGGTAAGATACACTCACCTAAAGGATTATTAGGAACACCTGTTCAATTTCTGGTTAATGCAATTATCTAATCAACCAATCACATGGTAGTTACTTCAATGAATTTCTGGGTGTGGTCCTGGTCAAGACAATCTCCTGAACTCCAAACTGAATGTCAGAATGGGAAAGAAAGGTGATTTAAGCA
>JABFEA020000002.1:13443158-13455688 GCA_019775915.2 Cyphomyrus plagiostoma | reverse complement strand
GTCTTTGGGGGGGGGGGGGGTGTGGTGGTAGAGATTATAGTTATGCCTCCTCTCAACAAGTGGACTTCATCTACTTAAGTGCAACAGGAAGTTTGCTGAGGGCCCTTCTCCAATTTCGGCTTCATCCCATTTATAGCCGGGCTTCTGCCGTGTGAGAACCGTGGAGGTGCTCGACACCTACTCAGGTTCTGTGGTGAGTGCTCAGTCAGGCCTGACTGTAGGCATGAGTCAGAACCCTCGTATTAACACAAGCTAATATCGAGAAGGCTCTCCAGAAATCTGCTGGGCGAGCATCTTTCGGCTCCCCAAAATATAAACGCTTTCTGTGCACACGTTGTTGAATTTGCATGTGTCGTCATAAGAGGAATTTCTGTGGAAAGTCTGTCCCCCGAAAGAAAGCACCTCTACGACTGATATTTTAGAATATTTATAATGTACTCATTAAGAAATTATTAAATTAGTTTGAAAATAACTGCTGCTTCCATGCTAATGTCCTTTCATTCATATGGAAAACCTAAAGGACTATAAGGGAACTGACATCATCGCTAATGGACAAGAGTGGATGACATGCGATCAGAAAGCTGAATGATTTTTCTTTTTGTGTATACCGTACAGTTGATGTATAGTCCCCACTTAAATGAATGGTCATTTAACACAGACACTGTTAAAGGCAGGATTGGTGTGGTGCTATTGTTTTATGTGGCAGTGAACTTGGGTTTCATATGTCCTGTGTAATGTATCTACTACAAACGGACGAGGTATCTTCTTCCTTGCCTTGTGTTGAGCGCTGAGCTCTGATTACTAAGTAGATCACCGTGATGCCTTCCATGCTGAATGAGCCTTGATGTTCATAGTGGACAGACACAGCGCCACCATGTGGCAGTTCCAGTTTCAAAACAACGTGATTTGGCCTTTTTAGGCATCCTGGATGCAAAGACAAGGACCCACTGCACAGAATCCACACCTCTGCATCTGGAACATTATTTAGTCTCACAGTTGGTTTATTTACTATCAGAAAATGACATATGGCATGTTGTGCATATTTATTAGAAAGAAAAACAACAAAACGTCAGTCGCAGTGTCTCAATACTACCCTCTAGTGGACAGTTATATCAGCACAGCACGTGTTGAAAAGATCAGGGTTAAAATGGAGCTGCTTTATGTTTGTTGTGCATGTTAGTTAAAAAGCATTTAGACAAGTTGTTTACGCCTGTTTGCCTCTCTTTCAGCCATTCAAAGGGACCCTTCAGTCACTATACACATAGAGTCGTAATTGGCTGGAGAGCAAAGCAGGTGAGTTATTTTGTTTTTCATCTTCAGTACAAAGCGATACGGTTTGCCTCCCCTGGTCCAAGCTCCCCACTTTGTTCAGCGGTTAGCGGTAGATCTGTCACCCACAAGGAAACACGGTCCTTGAGAGACGGTCGATTAGCCCACAACGGTCGCGCATGTCGTGTTGCCCAAGTGTTCCTCGTAAAGCCAGGATGATGCTATTCCCCTCCCTTCTTCAGCAGGAATCATTCAAGGTGATTTTTAACAACTACAAAGTGGTGCGACGTGGTGGGGGGGTGCGTGTGTGTGGAGATGCTGCTGCTGCCATGTCTATGGCGAGGCCTACGGATTGTGAAGAATTTCATACCAGCTGAGAGATCCGAGAAGGAACGGAGCATCAAACAAGAACATTCGCTGAGAAATTCCTTTTGAGGTGGTCTTCACCACCACCACCCCCCCTGCCTTTTTCATGTCACCATCCAGATGTGTGTGGTTATCTCGGGGGGTTGCAGCTGGTAACGAGATTGATTATTGATCTTTACTCTGCCTAAGCCTGTCGTCGTGATTGCAGTTACCATGGAAATGAGAGCATCAGCTGGAATCTCGGCGTCTCATATCATCTGAGGTGATCTTCATATTCAGGCTTATACCAGCAGCAGGTGTTCAGCCTGCAACCCCCCTCCCCCCATATATCATAGCATACAATTTCTTTTTTTCTTCACCATGAACCCTGACCCATGCACAAACCACTACTTACAGCTGTGAAGGCCACTCCCTGGGGTGTTATGTACTCTATGACAAGCTCACCCCTCCCTGCCAACCTTAACAGAGAAGAGGACCCAAGCGTGCTGCTCTTTCCAGGAGTGGAGACCACGGTCGTGCTCATTTCTCCTCAGACTTGGGTGGTAGGCTTTCAAACTTGAGCCAGCGATGAAGATGACAATGGACTTTCATCGGAGGGATTTACTCGGAAATGTATTCCATTTGAAATTACCGTCACTGGGAAACGGCGGTTTACGGACTATGCGGTAAAACCAGCTTCTGCTTTGCCCTGAAGTTGGTCATGCAGCGCTGTCATATCTCCGCTTCACTATGGGAAATGCACTTTGTCTAGGCGCGCAGGTTTACGTCTCGGTTCATTACCTGTGTTGCAGCATCGGCGTGTCCGTGACCAAGGAAAACGTCGTATCTCCACTTAACTCGTCAATGGCGTATGTATGAAACGCAAGCTTGGTGGCGGTAAGGAGCACGGCGGAAACACGCCAGCGCTTCAGAGGGACGGGAAGGAACGGTGAGGGCGAGAAAAGGATGGAAGTGGGGAGTTATTTATTCGCAGTCAGTTTTTAAAGACTTTCTGGGGCGGATGTGTTTTGATAATGTGTTTTTTTTTTTTGTGTACTTCATCTGGTTTGTTTTCCATCACTATCGAGGTAAAAGCGGTTAATGACGTGTTATTTTTCTCTGCCTGTAAGATGATTCTAAAGAAGTATTTAGAAGATGCGTGTCCATGAATAGTATGTAAGAGTGGCTCCCTGTCGCCACTAAGAGTATTTTAGCCTGAAGGAATTATAAATTTAAAGCCTGAAACTGTTTTAATTTAAACTGATAGTGTTTTTAACTGCTTATTTCTTATACGAAACCTGGGCCACGCAATACAAAGGCAGTGGAACGACGGCACAAAGTACTGTCATCCTGCCAAACGTAGACACTGTTTAGCGGTTAATGATGCATTTTGGTGTGGGTTCCTTTCTTGTTTGTCCTTTACAGGGATTCTGGTTTGTCCTGATCATGGGTGTTGTCACCCACCACCTTGCTGTACCTCACTGGGGGAAAGTGTGTAGCTGTTGCAGTGGTGTCTCGCTGTTCAAGGGTGTTTGCCTGTGGGAGTCTTGCATCGTGATGTTTTGTATCTTTCATTGTGAGAGAATGTCAGCCATAGTCTTGAAACCTCACTGGCTGCCAGTGTGGGGAGGAAGAGGAGGAGGAGGAAGTGGCTCTGGGTGTATGGTACACGGTACACCAGGAGCTCCTGACCATAAAGCTCCTTCAATCTAAGAATAACTATTTTAATTTTATTTGTTTCACCCCGCAGGTCAACTGACATGACCCATTTAAAACGCCAGTTAATACCATTTCCA
Source organism: Cyphomyrus plagiostoma (assembly GCA_019775915.2). Classification (NCBI taxonomy): domain Eukaryota; kingdom Metazoa; phylum Chordata; class Actinopteri; order Osteoglossiformes; family Mormyridae; genus Cyphomyrus; species Cyphomyrus plagiostoma. The sequence goes on along the minus strand of JABFEA020000002.1, from coordinate 13,452,278 downwards.
AGGCGACATGCACCCATTCACCTGGGTTTATCATTCTTTACCTGGTGACCATCACTAATTGCTCATCATTAAGCATTTCCTGTACACCACCTGTATGGTCTAAATATTCTTTTTTTTTTTTAATGATTTTTTTTCCCCCATGATAATTTAGGCCAAATGGTCAAAAGTTTTTTTTTAAAAAAAAAAAAAAAAAAAAAAAAAATCAGACTAATAATATTATAATTCTTTGGTTGTCATTCAAAACGGTGAGTGATATTCTACTCCATTTGTTTGGACAGTCAATTGACTGCTGTCAGTTCCCTTTATTGTAGCAGGGAAGCACAACTGCCAGCCCATTGTACTTGGCGTTAAAGCCGTGGGTGTGACCGAGCGTGAGAACCGTCACGGATAGGGAGATACTGTAGCCCCCGCCGTCGTCTTTGTACTCTGCACTCTGAATAGCGTTTGTAAAAGTCGTCTTTTTTTTTTTTTTTTTTAAACGCCTCCGACAATTATTTGTTTATGCATTTGGTTTGAGTTTCTATCTTTGCATCTAAAAGCCGGGGATCAGCCCAGTGTGCGACTACGGCAATCTGATGTTCCACGGAGGAAACACGCATGAACAGACATTAAAAGGGTGAAGAACAAACTGTTGCTAGTGCCGACGTTCTGCCGCGTGAAGGTTTAAGAACGTGACGGTTCCGTTACATCATCTTCGTACTTACGAAACCAGCGCCGTGGCCCACACGCAAACGTGCCGCGTAATTGGAATGCGCGCCAGACAAAGGGCCCTCGTTCGGCCATATAGCCCAAAGCATTGTCGTGAGTTCTTCCCAATGAGCCTGGAGTGCGATGGAGGAATACGTGATTAAATTCCTTTTGAAAAATATCGCGCTGGAAGCGACTGATACTAAAGTCTGCCTTGGCCTCGCAGTGATGAGACAAGCCGTGCCTTCTGAAAATGCAATTTCGGTTGACATTGTCGCAGGGAAATGAACCCTCCAATTAAACCGACATGGACAAAAGGGTAATCCACGTGGAAAGGCAGATATAGAGTGGCACAATAAGAGAGCTCAGATGAGTGCAGGAGGCCTTTACCTATGCTTTCTGACTGGATGATTCTTCTGTGTTTGTTTATAACCTTCAAAGTGCTTACAAGGTAACACCTAACCTTTAGCCAAGACCATGCTTGATGATTCCCCACCAGCTTTTTGGTTTCTCAAAAGGAATTCTTATAAATTTCTATAAATCTTAACTAAATAAATCTTATAGTATATCATTATATGTCTGGACAATCTTTGGGAAATTTGGCTGTGACCATAACATAAATTTGCATCTTTTTAACAAGGGTCCATAGATCGTAGTTTTTTGTACAATATAGGAGGGACAGGTGTTAGCAATTCATTCAATGAGACCTGGAGAAAACTATGAGCAAAGTTTATTTTTTTTCCCCTTCCCTAAAACTGAAGATATAAATAATATTGCAAAAACAGGCGAATCAACAGGCAGTGCCCACCTCATTTTCCTCACAGACATGAATGGAATGTGCTTCCTCTTTTCATGGTGGGCGTGTATGGTTTCGTAACACTTTTCTAGTCACATGATTGGGTGGCCATCATGGATTGGCTGAGTGGTGCAATAGGCGTTTACCAGGTCGCTCTTAGCAGAGGAAAAGCGCACTGTTGGTGGGTCCTGCAACGCATCATCGCAGGGGCTCCCCAGACTTGCAGCTAGTCTGTCCCAAAGTACTTCTGTCCAAAATGGGTGGGGGCTACAGGATGCACCTCTGTAGTGAGAATTGTGATGTCTGGGAACTCCTGGACGATCGACTGAGCACCTGGTCGGGAAAACCCATTCAAAGTGTTTCAGTCACTTCAAGAAACCCTTCACTGAAGGCATCCTTCCTGCTGGAAAACCCAGTCTCTCAGGGAACGTCACTGACCAACCCTATCTTACAGTGGAACTTTAAACCTAGGTTGGAGATTAACGGCCCAATCATAGTCAAGCTTGCAAAAAAATTAAAAAACACTGGTCCTGATAAATAGTGATTGAGGCATTTCAGGGGTGACCTACCATGGGGCATTTCAGGAGTGACCTACCATGGGGCATTTCAGGAGTGACCTACCATGGGGCGTGGAGAAGAGGCTGAGAAGGATGATGTGTTTGGGCTGCAGGCCATGTTCAATAAGCACCCTGACAGCCTCTATCACGGTATTACCAGTGCCTGCAGGAACAAAAGCAAAAAGGTTCAGTGTAATGCTATAGCCACCACTGACTGGTGAAAATATCACGTCGGTGGGTTTACCTGTCGAAAATAAACATCAGCCTAAAGGAAACGCAGGGGAGGGGGAAAAAAAAAAAAAAAAAGTTCCTTATCGGGTAACTAATCTGCACGGGTGGTATTTAAACAATGCACATGAAATGACGACTGTGTTTTGTCACAGTAAAAGTGAAAAATAAATATATTCTGCTTAGTGCACCGGTTATGATGCAAATGTTACTTTTGAAAGATGCTAAAAGACATTCGAGTCCAGCTCGGTGCAATTTCCTCTTGGACTGGAACAGTAAAGTGGGTATAACAGAGATGGGGAGAGAAACAGAGCGATGGCCATTAGTGCGCTATTTCTGGTGGACTTCATTCCCCTATTCATCACCTCCATGGCCGTCTGGCGGCACTGTACAATTTCCTTCAGAAAGCTGTAATTATCTACCATGGTTTAATGATGCTGAATTATATACAAATTTTTTTAAAAAAAAAATTAAACACCGCAAAGGTCACTGTGAAAGAAACTAGAAAGCGTGGCGTGCTCTCTATTCTTCAGTTTCAAAGGAAATGTGGGAAAAAAAGGTAAGAAATTGTTATCTGCTAGGAAAGTCACACACTCATTTAATAAGAGGTTTACATGATACTGTACCCAATGTCATGTCACAGTGAAGTGCTTGGTTTTCAGGCTATGGGGTCGTGTCACACCTCTGGGTCTTATTCCCTGTTGAATTCAAGGGGGGGGGGGGTGTTTGGCTCAGCAGGCTAGGACTCCGATTGCAAGGTTGCTGGTTGGAACCCTGGGTTCAGGTCAAGGCCCTTGACCTCCAATTGTTCCACAAGCACCATGTGAAAGGTTAACCCTGCCGTTTCGCACTCACCTGAATGGGTGGGTGTCTCAAAAAGGACAGCAAGATGGGATATGGTGGGAAAAGCATTCCAACGTGATTTATTTGCAAATGGAAAATAAAGCGTCATTTCACCGTTAATTCATCTTATTTGCAAGGCTGTCACTCCCGATACAGATAGAGGACACATACCTACAACGTATGCAATCTGCGCTGCACGGGTAAATTCTGACCAAACGGGCGTGACCAACGCTACACCGCCAAACCACTGATTTAAATAAGCACCGCTCACACACCTACGGCCTCACCTCAGACACCCAACACCCAACCCACCCAACACTCACTCAGGATGGGGTACATGAGGAGAACCTTCCTCCTGTAGATATCTGGGGGGAATTTGGCGTAGTAGACTTTGGCTTTCTGGGTGTCCTCGTCGCTCTGGATGAGGATCTTGCCGATGCGGATGGACCGACAGCAGTCCCGCAAGCCCTGCTCCATGGCCTCTCCTGCACGCGGCGGAATGAGTGCGATCAGGAGCCAAGCGGCGTCGCCTGCCCTTTCTCCAGGGCGCATTATTAAAGTTGCACTGCAGTAACTTTCCAAAGAGATGCGGGAAAAAAAACACTCAACCTTCACAGAAATATGAAAAGATTTCTGTAGAAATAGACAGCAAAACCATTCCCTGATATTAACGGAACTGCAAACATTAAATTGCCCTACACACAGCTTCTTTTAAGCACAAAAGCAAGAAACACTTCTATATCCCCTTACCAGATCAGGCTCAACAACCTGATGGTTTTGAGTAACTTTCTGTATTGCTAAGTGGCGGTTTACGTCATTTGAAAGGTACCTGATATGTCCTATTAGCTGGACAGTGCAATCACACTGTGCTTATCGGCACAGCGTCGCATAGGAGACACCAGAGCTTACGGCTCCGCCGAGCACCACACTCACCGCTCCTCATGATACTGACACCACAGTTGCCCTTCTCGAATTTAACGCCATCGTACTTGTGCCCTGCGGGAAGACACACGAAGGAAGGTCGGCAACAGAAACACCATAACCATAAAATGGTTTCCCTTTTTGAAAAGCTTCCCCTAATATTAGGGACTCACCAGTGGGAGTCGTGACAGTGCACTCGGTGAATGGCAACTGGTTGAGTCCTTCCTCAACTACAAGCCTAATCTGGGAGAAAGAAAAAGGGGAAGAAAAAAAATGTACAGATTACACAAACTGGAAAGCCATTTCCCAACTGCCCACTAAAAATATCTGATCAAAATGATTAACCAGCATAACCAGTATTAACCAGCTTTCATTTTATATCTAATGATTATCATGCGGCCAATCACCACATCTAAGGTACATTGCAAGAACAAAAGTATTGGGACACCTGGCCATTACACCTAAAGGGACTTTTATGACATCCCATTCTATATTCATAGGCATCAATATGGAGTTGGTCCCCCCAGGGCAGAATTCCCACAGACACACTCCAAAATTGGCTGAAAAAGCTGAAATCCTTCCCAGAAGAGTGGCAGCTGTTATAGCTGCAAAGGGGGACCGACTCCATACTAATGCCTATGGATTTAGAACGGGATGATAAAAAAGTTCCTGTAGGTGTAATGGCCAGGTGTCCCAATACCTTTGTCCATATACTGTACGTGCTTTAAGATTAAATTAAAAGATCCACAACACCGACAAGTGAAATCTCTGATTACAGTATTTTAACAGTATTTTCTACAGTATTCTTGAAGCCAGGCTTACCAGTCGATCCGCACAAAACACAAAATCACCTCTGCTGGTTGCCCTGTTTAAAGCAAAAAACAATTTACCACCAATAGCAATGACAGACATATTTTATAGGAATGCTCATATTTGACATCAACACCCTTATGTGTAAATATCCACAGTAGTATCCGTTATAAAACAGATTATCCAAAGAGTACTTCTTAAAACCCTGTTATAAGATTAAAATGCTTTTGTGGTATCCATTTAAGCGCTACACTTGTGTCCAACTGAGTCCCATTTTAATTTTATGAGTCAAAGTATAACAGTGTTAAACCCCCTCTCCCCAAAAAAAGCACGTCCGATCCCATTCCTCCTCCTGGTCGTGCGCAGCTGGCGCTTTGCCGTAGCCATTACCGGATACAAGTCAGACACGAAACAAAACGCTATCTATCCGTATACGGATACACGTGGGTCCATACATATATACCACGTTTCCTGCGAGGCTTCGTCGATCACGTCTGCAGTTTCGAAAAATACAGGGGGGTGCCCTTACTTGTCCCGGATGATGGTCTGCAGCTCTCGGATTTGGTCATTCAGCGGGAGCAGCTTAACCCGCGGCCCAAGCTGCCACGGACACGGAGCTCCGACAAGCCCGCTTCCTTGGGTCTCCTTGACCTCTGTGCTGGAGATGGTGCCGCCGCCAGAGCCGGTGTTAACGAAGCGAACCTGCTTGACAGCGTGTTCCTGCTGGCTGGCGCCGCTCAACTGCTGGTTGTGGCAAGGCATCTTATTCGTTTTATTGTCCAAAACTAATTCCATAAAGCGGATGTGTCCTCTTAAGAACTGTCTACGCCCCCTCCTTTTTCTGAAGGCGTAACAAACGGAAGAGAAAGAAATAAAAAGTCAAACAGACTCCCACATGAAAGAAGCCACTTACTTGGCCTGTTAAGGTGAATGCGCCGACACTGCTCGGCGGACTCAGCGCTGGCGGCTGCGCCGCAACTGCGCGCATCCGACTGCGCCGATACCGCGCCGCGCTGACGTCTGCACGAATTTCGGCTGCTGCGGATTTCGTCAGCACTGTTTACACATCCAGTGCCGGCCATATCTAGACGATGGGGAAGCCCTGCTGCGCAGGCAGTCTACTTAGAAAGGCGGTAGTGATGATTTTAAAACAATTCATTTATATATTTAAAGTTATATTAGAGACGAGGAAGATGTGACGCAGACATCCCACCTTGGGGATACTGATTTCAGGGAGGCAGATGAGGGGCATCCGGGAGGGCGGGGTATTGGCCAGTGCTTGGCTGGTATTACGGTAATACCGTATATAATCGCTAATAGGGTGAGGGCAGGTAACCGTGCAAAATTTACTGACCGGGTCAAAAGAGCGGTGGTAAAACTTCTTGCCGGCTAATTTTACCACCGCTGAAATAACAGAACGACAGGTTTCCGGGACCTTGCGCATCATTTGCGGGTGTCAATTTGCGAGAGACTCCCAGAACTTACAGGAGAGGTGGGATGTCTGTTAACATTAAAACACTATAGCGGCCCCTATTTAATGTACCTACACATGATCTGATGTAGGGCATCCACACCAAATATTGTAACGTTTTAAGGCTTAAATTAGTAAAAAAAAAGAAAGAAAGAAAAGAGTTAGATAAATTACAAGCATAGGTACTTAAAACTTTAACAGTATAATGAACATCAGACTGGTCCCTGATTATTATTATTATTATTATTAATAATAATAATAATAATAATAATAATAAGAAGAATCCTTATTTTACTTGAGCGATTACAGATTTCATATTTCAAGCTGTAGCTGCTACTGGAACCGCTGTTCGGTTACACGAGCCACAGCAGCCGGCGTCAGACCATAACGCTGCGGCATTGAAGCTTCCAGGATCGGCTGGGCTGAAGCACGAGCAATCGCCGACACCGCAGACCCAGGACGGCATTAGTAAAATCCCTCCGCCCAACGCCAGTCCACGCAGGCTTCTGAGCAGACGGCTCGAATCAGGCGAAGCTGCGTGATTTGCCGGAGGGGGCGGGCTCCGGGGAGACCTCTGAACCCGGGGACATCCCACCAGTCTCCTCCCCTCATCGCTCTCCCCGCGTTCAACATGGCGCCTCCGTCGGTCTTCCTGCGGTGCGGATTTTACTTCCAAAGACGGAAACTGGGTCTCTTGCTGCGACAGACGAGCTCGTATCACGCCGTGAGACACGCCGACGAGAAGAGAGGCCAGACCCCGCATAAGAACCAAAAGGCCTTCCAGGTGAGCGGCTCACGCAGCTCAGCCCCAGCCGAATTTGCGTGCGCCTGGCCCGGTAGCCTGTCACAAGGACACTCGGCGCTATCCGGATCCACATGTTACCGGTGATCACGAGTCGATACTAAACTGATGGGTAAAAATAGTGTGTCTTGGTTAACGTTTAACCTACACTTTACATTGTTGTATATATAACTTTTTAAGAAACGGCATTGCCCTGTGCAATGAGTGATCGGCGAACATTCTTCACTGCAATGACTACATCGGACACTTTCTGTGTATGGGTCAACTAATCAACATATAAACATGGAACCCCGCCTATAGCGATCGTCATGAGTGTTTAGCAATTGAATTAGCCTGTCAAAAAAGGCTACAACCTGCGAGTAGCCGGCTGATCAGAGAAAGTAATTTGAACTGCATGTCAAGTAAGTCCAGTCAGTCTTAAAAACCGATAGCAAATCCTGACGTTAAAGTCACAGGCGCCTAAACCCGGAAGAGTTATAGTGTCCTGAGTGTCGGTGGTCGGTCATCTTATAGGGCCGGTGTCATTCTCTTTACGCGCGGTTTGATAATGTGACATTTGGGACAGGATGCAGAGCATATTAGGTGAATAATAGGAAATGTTGCTGTTGACCTTTGAACGAGCCATCAAAGTTCAGCTTATTCACTAAATATCTTAAATGTGTCCCACAGGTCACGTGATGTTGGGAAACTGCTTGTGTCATGCTTTGCAACTTGTGCTGAAAGATAAAGCATCCTAACTCCCACCCTGTATATTTTGTTGTATGGACGCCCTGCATGAACATTACCCACCGAGCAGTCCTCACATGACAATACCCCCCACCATCCCCAGTTTGTTGTGGTGTGTGTGCCTCAAGGTGAATATGAAGTGTGTGTGATGGATTCCAGCGGTGTGAATCTAAGTGATGTGATCTGTAATAAGAGAGTGAAGGTCACCCAGTTGGACGGTGGAGATAACGGTTAAGGGGGGGGGGAGTCAGTGTAGTGTGCTCCATCTGCTGCCTTTGGCTCTCGGCCACAACTGGTTGAGCTTCCAGCCATCCTCTGAAGTTGTGCTAGTGCTTATGCGAGAGCTTTGACTGACGGGGGGGGCTGCCCAATATGTATCTCTGCTTGCAAGACACTAGGTGCTGAAAATGAACCTCTGGTCCGTGTGGTACAAGAGTGGGTGGAACAGTTGTGTTTTCACACCAATTCCAAAGTTTACTGCAGCTGAGAATATTAGGTTGGTTACTGTTTCTACCAAATGTTCAATTTTTAATTTTGAACTAAAATAATACACAATCTGTTTTTGTTAAATATAGCATTTCATCTCGGGATCACTGTTCCCAGTAGGAGGGAGCACAAGGCAAGAATATGCCCTAGATGACACGCCAGTTCATCAAAGGGAACATATACACACACACGCACACACACAATAGGCAATTTTGAGATGCCTTTTAGCCTGACTGCATGTATGGGCTGAGGGTAGAAATCTATGTCACAGAGGAAGATCATGCAAACTCCATGTACACAAAGCAGAGGTGGGATTCGGACACCCAGCAAAGGGTGCATGCACGATAATCACATCTAGCTTTGCAAAGGGGTGGAAAATTTCCAGGAACTTTCCAGAAACTTTCCATTCCATGGGAAATAAAGCCGAGGAGTTTTAGAAATATTCAAAGCTGGAAACTTTCCATGGGAATTAACAGGAATATATTAACTGGAAAACTCACAGAATATCGTAACTAATTCGCATCACATTTGTCTGTACTGCTTTGTGTCTGACACAACTCATGGCATCACCACCAGCTTATTTTGTGCATTCTGTTGGTAGATAATCAGAATCAGATTCTGATTCAAGCGTTCATAATACGCTCTGCTTAGTTAGACAGTAGTTCATTTCGGTTCATTTCATAATTTTGTCTTTTTTGTTTTATAAGTATCGCAGTGACCCGGGTTCTGGTCTCCGCCTGGGTCACATGTGTGTGGAGTTTGCATGTTCTCCCTGTGTCGTCGTGGGGTTTCC
>JABFEA020000002.1:13396435-13406569 GCA_019775915.2 Cyphomyrus plagiostoma | reverse complement strand
CCAGGCGGAGACTCGAACCCGGGTCCCAGAGGTGTGAGGCAACAGTGCTAACCACAGCACCACCGTGCCGCCCCCTGTAAAGTCTATGCAAAAAGAAAAATCTCTTCAGCTCTAAACTCACTGTAGGCTATAAATGGGGGTGGTTGGGGGGGGTTATGCAAAAATGGATCCATCACCCCAGCTGTGAGTTGCATTTTGGTGATGGATGAAGTGAGTCACTCAAACCCAAAAGCCACGTGAAATGTGTAAATGCACGCTGTTAATATGTGATCTTAAAAGTCGGATAACTGTAAAATAAACTGTTGTAATGACTTTTGAACAACAGACTACAGAATTCAAGATTCAGGCAATTAATTATCGTATGTGTGGTGCCTACACCATGATATTATTAGTTTGTGCTGCAAACAAGAAGATTGTGCAGTAGGTAACGATATTATATGTGTATCTTCCAGTTGTCCATCCATTTTCCATAATTGTTTGTGTGTGTGTGTGTGTATGTATAAATATACACATACATATGAATCATATAAATGTACGCTGCATTTCACCTTGTTTACTTATGATAAATGAAATTCTGCAGCTGATTTGATATCCACCATATATATAAAATATTCAAGTTAGCTAAATACAGGAAGCTAATCGCATGTTGCTCCTCTCTCATAGCCCTTCTCAGTATCATCTTTGTTCTATCTGCTAAACATCCAGGTGTGGCATTAAACATCTAGTAAAGGTCATGTGACTGCTTCCAGCTATGTGCTAATGCTGCTGTGAATTCTAGCGTGTTCAGAGCAGAGGTTCCGGACATCTGGGAGACTCGCCTGTGTGTGTGTCTGATGAGACAGTCTCTGAGCTTGTTAGACATGCTTTGGAGAGTGGGAGTCGTGTCATCATGCACAGCACCAAATATTCAACTTAAAAGGCGACTGAAAATGAGAATATGTGAGGCATTACCCTGCATTTTGACCCTATAGAGTATGATTGGCAGGACTCCTGAGGTTTTGCAAGGCTGTGTTATTTCCCCGTTGTCCATCCATTTTCCATAATTGCTTGTATAATTTAAGATTTTTTTATTTTTTTTTTTTTGGAGTCAATCCCGTAAGGAATGGAGAGGCAGGGCATACCCTGGGTGAGATGCCAGGCCATTACAGACCTCATTCACAGGACACAACGACTCACCTACCTCTCACAAACATGGGGAGAACATGCAAGTTCCACACACACGCAAAGCTGGGAACCAAGCCCATAGCCCAGGAGGTGTGAGACCACGATGATGACCACTGAGCCACCGAGCCACCCCCCTCCAATTATGGTTTGGCATAATATTGTTTAGGCGGACACATTTCTAAGGGGTGGGCATTCTACTCCAGCCACTTCGTAAGGGCCTTCTAGGGCTATGTTTACAGGCCTGTAAATTGTCAGTCCTCACTCAACACCCAGACAAGTAAGGCATTGTTCAACTGTATGGCAAGAATATGTATCGCAAAGGTTCATGTGGACACAGTCGATGCTGTGTGACAGTTAAAATGGTAGAAAAATATGGAAAATTGTTTGTAGTGTCATCTCGACAGTAAAAGGAGCCTACTTGAATGAGTAAAGTACATCAAGTATACGTCCCCTTTTACAATAGATCATCATCTTTCTGAGTTTATCTGTTTTGTTTGCTGACGGGAGTAGTTTATACTCTGGGCGATTCAGATCTTATTTGCCGCGAATGTGGAAAAATACGGCCGCCTTTGCAGACGAGGAATGCGGTGGTAGCTGGGAGTGGTGTGATTTGTGTAGTGGTGGAAAAAGTGGTAGATTCTTCGTTAAACTTAATCGAGCATATGTGGTGATCTGCTGCCGGGAGAAGAAGAAGAATAAGAAGTAGAAAAAAACCAAATTGTCTAAATGAGTATTTGATTAACACTGCATTCAGGTCTGAAGGGTTCTAAGCACCCCCATCAATTACTGCTTTTTCTCTTCACATTGCTACTGACCTCATAAGCCTTTCATCACATTGAAAAGGTATTTTTAAAACCTGTTTGGTTGCAATTTGTGTTACTATGGCGATCACTTATACTCTGTGGCTCTCAACCAAGTGTGAAATGGGACTCATGAAATTACTGGTTATCATTTATACACAAGGCAAGGTACATACACTGCTGATCTCCTAACCTTCCCTTTGTTGCTGATGTTTGGTTTAGGTTATGCCTCTTGATTACTTCAAGTGAATTGTTGATGTTGCCGTTTTATAGATTCGGCGTGAGTCCGCCGGAGGTTACAAGCATGACAACACTATCTCCTGAGCAGTTGCTCTGTATGTGAGCCGTCTGTACTGTTCGTGGACCTGCGAAGCCATTCCTGCATCCTCACTTTACCAGACTTTCTCCAAATAGACGAGAGCTGAGCTGAGAGCGGCGTGTTTCTTGGTATCTCAGTGGGGATGCACCCCGCAGTCTCAATGGAAAACGTATTAGCACATAGAGTGAAAAATATCGCTCTCCAGATACCTTTCTGATTAATTAATCTTTAATGAATCTTTCACATACTGTAAGTAGTTCTGAGCGTGGGAGAGCGTCATGTATGGTACAGGACTGGCAGGCCCCATCACAGTCGTGTGAGGAGCATAATTATAGCATGTCTCACAATATTTTTTTTAAGACTGAAGTAACAGCTATTTCCCATGACAAGCTGTTTTTAACATAAGATAAACACCAGAAAAATACAAATACCTATATGTTAACTAATGCTTTGTTATACAGTGAGTAAATGCATTCAGCATCATAATAAATATCCACATTTACCAGAAGTCAGTTACCAACACATGTTAAAATTGATGGAAATTGCAATTAAGTTAATTTATTACACTACTCGTTTATCTGTTATCATGACAGCACAGTATCTTGCTGCGTAGCTAGTTAGCACCTAACAACAAAAAGATTTTTTTTAATTGGATTATTAATTGGCTGTCCTTTTAAGCTGGAAATGAGGAGGAGGTGGAAGGAAAAAATAGAACTTAAGAGAAAAAAAAACATATATTACTTTATTGATTTGCGTAATAGATGCTTTTAGCCATGGCCCAAGGGTTTAGCACCAAACACTCCCCCCTAAGATTTGACGCCCCCCCCCGTTTGGCCCATGTGCTCAGAGCTCCTGGGGCACAGTGTGTGTTTCCCTGCTCTGTTTTTTCCAAGAACATCACAAAAGAATGGAATTCTCAGTTGACCGGGGTCGTGGTACACACACACACACACACACACACACATACACACGCAGCGATGACTTTCTCTTATCAATAGGTCCCCACATCCCATATTACTTTCAGAGCATTTGTGACTCACACACAGTGTAATTCTCTTTTCTCTCAGGCTGTTTTTCTGAAGGGGACACCTGCCTTCCCTCCCTGAGACCATGTAATGTGCCCCCGACATCCACCCCCACCCCCAAACATGTTCAGGGTGATAAAATAATCCGGATAGGTCCACATTACCTGGCAGAGTCGGCACCACAGTGAGTCTCATTGACTCCTCGTCGCGAGGTTTCCCCTTCCGCCCTCCGTCGCTGAAGCAGTGGCCGTCAGAGGCCACCTCTGCTTCACAGTAACGTTCTTCAGTGGATGTGATTTTTGAATGTTACCACTCCTGGGTGAGTCGGGGTGCTGCGTGCTCTTTGTGCTCCTTCGTGTTGTTGACAGTAGCACCACCTCAGAGCGTGTTCCCCATCGGTCTGTTTTTGGAAGGCAGCGAGGAGAACGTTAGACAAAAATGAGCCCACAAGCTCTTCTTCTCCCGTGACTCACCACTTACACCAGTTCTTCAAATAATGTTGCAGTCATTAAGCTCCCATCACTGGGACAGCGCAGACCGGGGGTGTCCGAGTGATCTTAAATATAAACAGTCCTCCATATCCTCGGGATATGAACCCCTGTTGTACTTTTATTACTTAAACAGACACCTTCCTTTGACTTTTTTTTGTGAAGCAGGAGCTGTGCATCTTCCAGAAGCCAAGGAGGGTCTGCCAGTCCTTGAAGCACTTGGATGTAGAAGGTGTTTCTCGAGGGCTCTGCTCTAGGGTCTGATGGTGAAATTGCTCTGCTGATCATGGGATTTAAACTGATGACCTTCTGATCATAGGCCCAGCAGCCTGTCTGACTGAGCCGCACATCGGGCTCTATGCCGTACGTTTTCCCTAAAGGGTGGTGTGGTTGCTCAGTAGGTTGTACAACTTCAGGATTTGGGGGCTGATTTTCCACTCTCTGTGTGTGCAGCTTGCATGTTCTTCCTCTGTCCTTGTGGGTTTCCTCTTGGTATTCTGGTTTCATCCCACGTTACAAAAAAACATGCAGTTGATCCAAATTGGTGTCTCCAAATGGCCCATTTTGTGTGACTGTGTGCCTCATAGTCTTACGTGGACGGTCTTATGACCCAGCACTGGATAAACAATTTTGGAAGATGGCTAAGTTCTGTCTAATTAAGGCAACTCTCATTGTAACATTTCTAAATTGAGATATAAAAATGATTTGGAATTAATTACTGGAATTACTAGGTAACACTGTACTGATTTTATGCTTGAATTGTATCACATGCCACCGTGGTTATGCATTAATATTATTACATCAGAAAATATTTAAAGGGTACAGTGATTCAAAAAGTTTTTTTTTGTCATTTGCACTGATAGAAAAACTGAGTACGATGAGATACTTTCTCATGTATTTCATGTAAACAGACACGGGGCAACAAGACGGGACAAACACTTACAGAGCACAGGACAAAACTCAGGCAATATATATGAATATAAATATGCATATGTAAATATGGAGGTATTTGGGAGAACAAATAAGGTATGTTGGGGTCAAATTGACCCCAAAAAGGCCTATGTCGGGTGATTTCTCATTGTAACATAATTATTGTAGGAGCATGTAAAAGTTTAGCAATGTGCTTTTCAACTGGTAAGGAAAAACCACAGGCAATTTATCTACCTGTATCACACTATAATGTTACCTCAAATTTCCATGGTTTGGCTACAGTGTAGTGTATGTTGAGTCTACGAGATGAATTCAATTCAATTAGTTTTTATATAGCGCCTTTCACAGCCCCAAAGTGCTTTACATGGGTGTGTTGTGATACATTCCCATATCATTTTTAAACAACACGTTCTCCCCGTGTTGTGTGGGGAATTCCTCCTGGTCATTTGCTGTCTTCTCACAGTCCACAAACATGTAAAAATCCCAACCGGCATTTCTGAGGTGTATAGGGCGAAGGAAGATACTTGTCAAAACTGAACAAGACAGAGGTGGGTGTGGTTTGAACCATTCAGCTCCTCGTTGTCGTCCATAAGCACTCCCTTCTGTTTACTAAATGAAGTGCTTATGAAAATCATGATTAGGAGAAATGCTCCGTTAGGCTAGCCCGAGACTAGACTAGACAGAGGAAATACGTCATGGGACAATAAATATGATGAAGAGCAGTGACCTGCTAATTTATTTTGCTAATTTGAAAGCATTGTTTTGCACTAAAATGATTACTAATCATCTAGTAATATTAATAAAAATGGCAACACTGTAACATCTTGATATGTCAGTTTGCAATTGGTGAACCACTTAAAGGCCTGTATTCGGGCTTCATACATTTTTTAGAGTGCACTTCGGCAAGTTTCAGCGTGGGACAGCAAAACAACCCAAATAAACATGTTCAACGTAAAGGAAAACTCTCCATGAAGATGATACTTTTATTACTTGTGTCCAGTTTGCCGACTCACCCAACCTACCAATCACATAAAATAAAGAAAATGACACAGACCTGGGCAGACTTAAAAACCAGGAAACGAAACGCTGACGAATACGCAATAACCAGTTGTATAGTTCAGTTTACTTAATTTTAATCAACAACGTAACTTATACACTTCTTATGTTGCGTTCCATCATTGTTTTGCAATGCAGACTTAAACAGACCTGATAAGATGCGATGTGTTAACGCCAACAGAGTTTATTTGCTCATAAATCTTTAGTGTGGGACTGCAACCGGTTTCATTAAATTCGATGCATACCCTTTTCTGCCCTTGAATTTAATTTAAGTAGATTACGTGCGTGCACAAAAGCCTTATTGAGAAAGGACCAGCACGGTTCGTTATATCGGCCTATATATGCCTGCATGTAATATATAAATTTGATTTATATTGATATAACCTATAAATATCTAATGGAAATGAAATGGAACGTGGGACAAAATATTAAATTCTATTTTTTCACAGTTTCATATATATATATATATATATATATATATATAGTGCATATGTGCATATGTCATTCTCAGTAAGGCTACACATTGTCCCTCCTTATCGCTAGCAAGTCACTCAGCTCTGTCTCAAGTTCGCCAGCCCTCTGAAAAAAGCACCTGTTCTTCCCGGCGCGTCCTCGACATGGCGCGCGGCCCTGCGTGGACTCGGTGGGCGCGCTCTTTATGACAGGTCGGAGACAGGGAAAGGGAGAGTAGCGAGCGGCGAGCGAGCGTACGAGCCTGCGCTCGTGAAGGAGGGGGGGGTCCAGCTGCAAAAAAAGAGAGAAAAAAACGACATAACAATGGCAGCATCAAGCACCTCGTAGATGGTGGAAAACAACTGAAGGCACCGTGAATCGGGAATACCAGCTCGGTCGACATGACTCCGCTTTAAAATCCCGGGCCATCGTATGGCGAATGGAATAGTTAAGGTCTCAATTTGTTTCCTGGAAAACGAAGACTGCCGTAATTTAAAATGGAGTGGTAGGGGGAGAGAAGCGCGCTGTCTCCATCATTGAGAGGCGCGTCCACCTGCTCATACTGGAAGTCCGGGCTTGGGGAAAACATGGAGAAGTGCCTGTGTTGAAGGGAAAAGACCGATTTCTGATTTTGTCTGAACGGGAAAGGGGGTAGGGGGGTCCCGGTGGCGAGGAAAAGGCGCAGTTTGGGTGCATCGGGAGGTAAGTTGGATATCAGTTGCCGATCGGGGGAATGCGGACGGCGCTGGTGCTCATGCCCGTTTTGAAGTGCATTTGAGAAAAGGGGGCCTCTTTATTTTTATTTGCAGGGTACCGTCCATTACACATGCACAGCCGCGACTGTATCTCCGGGAGCCAGCTGTGCAGTTTGCATGGGATGCATGCCTCACGACCTACCTTGTATTACTTTTTTTTTTTTTCTGGTAACATGCGTTTCCATAATAGTGAAAAATGCAAGGAGCAGCGGATCGTGCGGCTTTGAAAGCTGCCACACGCGCCGCCTTCGCCGTGCTTAAGGGACGTGCGAGACGCTTTTCCGAGGACCGCAATATCTCGATTGCCCTGCCCGGATCAGTATTGTTACCTAAAAAATGTGGCTTTTGTATGTTTTTTTTTTTTTTTTTGCATGTGCGTCGGAACAGATGAGTTACAATAATGTTTCCATTATTCTAAAGCCTGATTTTTTTTTTAGAAATATAGTGGTCCTTGTGTTAGACACCCCCTCCCCATCCATGCTTCAGGAATGAGGAAACTGGGAAGGTTTCACCGTGCACATCACGGAAACCTGTTTCGGTGTGCAACAAAGTAAACGTCGCAAGATGGTCAGAGCATGTCCCGGGGTTGTGCATCGTCGCCGAGAAGCGCTGTTTCTCCAGCACGGCCGTTTGAACGCAGCCTGGCTGTCTGCTGTCTTTCCCCGCGATTATTATCATTATTAGGCTTGCAAAATGATGTTCAGTTAGTAGGCATTACATGTAGAGATTATTATTTTGAAAGTTTGCTTAAGTCTTGGTGTTGAATCACGTGTTGTTTTTTATTTGCTGTGAGTGTTTTAATTATAATAATGACACCAGTTATAATAACGACTAAAATACAGTAATGCTGCATTTATGGTTTTGTTACTGTCAGTAATATTGTTGGCAAATGACAGCTTAAGAGACTGTCCGTGTGGTACAGAGAGAAACTTTTTGCTTAGAAAGCAAACATGGGCCAGTTGGTGAGTTTTCTTGGCACACTGAGCTCTCGGTGTGTTTCGGCACAGAGCCGTGGATCCTGTCCCTGCCAGAACTGCCTATCCTTACGCCAGGTTTACTTTAGTTTCTGAATGTTTGGATGTGGTCGGAAGGGCACCAAGTACAGCCAGCGGCCCAGACCACGGGCGAACTCAGTAAATGTGTGTGCGAAAAAACGATCTTCAAGAGGTTTACTTTCACCAGGTGTTTTTTTGTCAAACTTTTTCTTTCCCTTGAAACATTTGTGTTTATTAAAGATTCCAAGTGATACTTAAAAGTACCCAGTTATGTAAGTATGGGATGACTTGTTGTAGAGTTCAGAACTCAAATAACGTCAGCCGAAAACCCAGCGGTGCTTCTGGTTATATTCTGTGTCTCAAGCGGCGTTTGACCCTTGGGAACGATGTCTTGACAGGCCAACATCGTCGGGACTTTGGGACGGCTCTTTCTGCCGGGGCCGGGTTCGGCGCTCCTGGTTTGACGCAGGTCATCGGCGCATCAAGTGGCCGAGCCCTTCAAAAAGGCGCAACAGGACGGCCATTTTGAGCAACGCGACATCCCGCGCGTAACGGAAGCGGGGACGCGCGCAGCCGACCTGCGGGGGTGGGCGGGCATGGATCAAGATTTTGCACTGGGGTCAATGGCACCGTGGGGCTCTGGTTGGCTGCGGGCGACTAATGTAAGGGGGCAACTGACAAGGCCACGCCAGCGTGCCGCATGCACAGCGCCGACTCGCTGGATACGCGCCGATTAGCTACATCCACAACGTTTCAATTTAAGACAATTCTAGCTAATAATTGTGTTAGTAGCTATTTGCTACTGTGCCTTTATTTAGACCTGTATGACAGGATTCATGTTCTTCATCTCACGCCGCTTTTATTTGTTAAAATAAACAATACGGTTTTACAGTTTATTATGGGCTAGTCGTAATACTAGGGAGATGTTTGTGTATATATGTATGTATGAATCACATTTGACGACCACAAGGAAATGTGAGCAAATAGACTGTAAAAGGATGGACAGGTTGACCAGAGATCCATTCTGTTCTTTCCGTGCTCACTCTATGGCTTCAGCCTTGAGGCTCTGAAGAGGTGGACCTCTTATGTTTGTGTGTCGTGCGCGGCTGGGTAAAGGAGGGCGGACACCCTGTTTGTGTTTATTATTTGGAGATTATTGATCCGTAAAAAACGACTCACCTCTCGCGTTCCTCGGCGCACAGCAGCAGACGGTCATTAAAAAATTAAAATTGTCGAGAAACCGAAACGGGGAGGAGGTGTCGGGCTCCTCTTTCGGCGGCGGCTCGGCCACGTAGCGCTAACGCGGCGCCAAAGAGCGACCGGTCAGCGAAATACAACTGGCGTCAGACGATCAGAAAGGAGGCGACTGGCTGTCACGTCCTGGGTGAAGGATTCAGCGACAAGTAAATAAAAACGGCAAACAGTGGCTTCAGATATTCTGGCTGAGTGGAATTGGGGGCGGGACTCAGCGCCCGAGGATGTTACGGGGCCCGAGATCGCCGCCTCAGTGAGCGCTAACCTGCCACGGCCGGTCCCGCCCACTGCGGAGCGCCTGGCCCTGGCGGACCGCTCAGCTGCAGCAGCTCCGTGCTGTAATTAGACGCAGAGGTGAGGTCCGAGCGAGACGGCCGGGCCCTTTGATCGGCCTTTTCTGGCCAGAGGGAAGGAACCGAGCGCTTGACTTGTGGGACGTAACGCACAGGCCGGGTGTGTGGTGGAGGATCATGGCCCGGCCTGCTCTTAAAGGTGTGCCTCCTGAGGAGGCGTGATCTGAGCGCGGAGGCCCTGCGCCGTGAGATCGCCTCCCGTCGGGGGGATTACAGGCGAGATGGTGTGAGCGCGCCCGTGGGCGACGGCGAAACGTGACGCTGAGAGCCGCGGCGTGGCTAATGCCAACGCCAGCGGCCTGTGCTGGTGGTCCAGTGAGAAAGGGCTGGGTAGGGGCACCGGGGCTTCCCGGGAGGCCTTGGGGGGGGCGGTCTCGTCTAGCTCCCAGCCACAAGATGAACAGCAGCTTCTTTGTGGCACGACTGTCCGCCTTGCGCCCGGGTGCGCTGCCTGTTGCATCATGTTACCTGCACTGTTTGCAGTCAGCACCCGCCCCCCCCCCCCCCCCCCCCCCCCGCCGCGGGACCGGGGCCCCGGGGGG
>JABFEA020000002.1:13367635-13378178 GCA_019775915.2 Cyphomyrus plagiostoma | reverse complement strand
GCCCAGCCGCATATCCCCCTCAACCCGCCCTTCTCCTGCCATTTGAAATGTGCCCTGTGTAAGTGGAGGCAGCTGCCTGAATGGGGAGAGAGAGAGGAGAGATTCACAATTAGCCATGGTGCTCCTCTCTGAATGCAGTAACGCCGGCTCCTCCTCCGGCTTGGGCTCCACGGAGGCCGATAAGTGGGCCGGACATTAAGGTGCATTGGCTGAGCCACTTACCGGGAACACTGGTGCTCATGAAGAGCACAGTCATTCACCTGCCCCGGTCCTGTGCAATTTAGCTGGGATCTCCATTTTTTTTTTTTTTTTTTTTACTGTGTTTCTTTTTTTTTCAATCCGATTTGCTTTTCCTCGTTTGCATGTATCGATTGATATTTAGACCGAGCGTGCTCTCTTTTGCAGTAACATTTTAACATTCTGATGCCTCCTTTTAGGTAGAATATGGCCCACCAAGGATTACATGGTTACATGGTTAGCTTAAGCAAAAATAACACACTACAATTAGATTATTATTTTTTCTGTTTCCAGTAAACGCACCCTTACACTCACACTTACCCAGAAAGGTGCTGATGGCAGTGTAATTTGTGTACATTTTTTGTTTTGTGGGGGGGGGGGGGGCAAACCTTTGGTCTGATCTATCGGGGCTGAGTTTTCCGGCAGAGGAATGGCAAAGCGACAGCGACGGCAAGGCCATGCAGGGTTGTTATCAGCTGTCAGTCGCGAAGCGGCACTCGCACGCGTAGGGATGGCCCTGGCGGATGGCGCTGGCGTGCTAAGCTGCGTTTGATGCCGGGTTCCGGCACGGCTTTCCTGAAATCCTCGGTGCAGCTTCCTAAGGCGGGATTTCTTCCATCCTTTGAGTCCAGGGACAGGAATGCCATCGGCAGATGTGTTCACCTATATTTCTGGGGAGCGGCGTCAGCATCTAGTGGTATTCAGCGCGGCTGGACGTAATTTACGAGGCGACTGTGTGTTTATGTCCCGTATGTATCTAACGGAGCAGGGCGTTGGCTTGCCCAGTCACATTGGTGTAATGAGACATGAGATCACCATCATTAAAAACAGACTCATGTTTGTTACGTGTATTCGTGCCCGTCCTAGGGGGAAGCCATCACCACCCTGGCAGTGAGTGGGGAAGCATGTCCATGTTACCGGAGAATTCCGGCGACAGCCATGCTCTCGCTCCGTCTCAGCACTCTGCGGCACGGGGCACGTGGAAACCGAGCTGGATCCGTCAGATGCCGTCAGACGGAACCGCATGTGGAACCGTCAGATACGGGCCGCCATGTGAATATCGAGACGCCGAGCGGGAAGATTCCCAGTATAATTGATTTTAGGAGGCGAAGAAAAAAAAAACAACAACAAAGGTAATTGGACCATCGCTGTGAGGTTAATATTAGCTGGAAGGAAGAAGAACGACTTGTTTGCCAGGCCTAGGCAGGGGACACCGGCAGGGAGGAGGACGAGGAGGAGGAGGAGGCAAAGGCCCTGCCACTCCTCTGTCACTGGGCCTCGGCCCAGACCCCCAGTGCAGCATGGGAAACTGTGTGATTGCGGCTGCTTTGTTTGAGACCGGCGGGAAACAAAGCCGCAAATCTCTCTCTTTCTCTCTCTCCCCGCCTCTGCCATCTTGCTCTTGCTCCTGCTCCCTCTCTCTCTACTTCTCCCCCGTCTCTCATTTCGTAATTCCGCAGCCGTGCCGAAGTGCCACGGGGCGTTATGAAGTCGCGCCTGACATCAAAGCGGGCCGCCCGTCAGCCTGAGGGGATCGGCTTTAACAACCCGAATCGCCACACCTGGTACCGGGGCTGTGTGTGTTTTTTGCCATTCGGTGCCGCTCGTCTGTCCTGGAGAATAAGGAACTGCGTTGGTGTTGGGAGTTGCGGCGCATCCTTGTTGCGGCAGCTGGGCCCGAGCTGGGCTAGGCTGCGCGGGGGAGGGGGGGCCGCACTTGAAAGACACGTCAATGGAACAGAAATCGCACTGTGATTCCATGCACTGTGTCGGCCCTCGTGCACGGGTGTTCTCCATGGACGGGCTCACGGATGGGGAGGCACTTTTAGAACCCTAGATCAGTAACATTGTGGCTTTGGATCCTGCCTCCTTAGCTGCGGTTCTCCTACATCTGCATTTTGGCTCTAATGGCTCTCTCTGTACTTTGTCCAGCTTGTCATTTTGCTAAAAATGGCGCCGGTGGTTTCTCTTTAATAATCGTTAGTGAGCTGACATGTTTCAGCATGGCTGTTACCTCGAGAATCCAGAGGGTCCATTTGGACACAGTCGTTTGTCCAATTAATCAGTGAGTAGCTACAAAAATGGGCACACCAAACCTGCAGTTTCTTTATAACGAGCATAACATTTCAGGCATTTTGTAATTTCATGCAGGTTATTGTAGTCATCCATCAGGTTTCTGTCGTGTCTAGGGGACCCTGTGGTTCTTCCATGATTGGTCAGTTGTTTGTCTGGCTTTATCGCGACCCTTATATTGTCCGGTCCCTGTTAACGCCAAAATGGAATCACCCAATCAACCTTGCCTTCCCTCCCATCTCATTGTAACGTCGTTCCATTTGGCATTGTGGTGGGAAACTGCGGCTAGAATTGAAAAATATAAGCAAGGCCCTTTAAAATCCCAGAGTCCCCTTGCATGTTGTGCATTACTGCAGTTACGAGAGGGGGGCTTGTCCTGATATAAATGAACGTTGTTTTACCAATTCTCCTGGGTGTTCTTCCCAGAGACATTCTCCCCATTCTGCTGTGCTGTGTTCGCTGCATATCCTACGCTTATGTGAGGACCACTTTGTCGGCAACAGTCGATTGCTTACAATTCAAACTGTTTGTCAAAATCTGTTATTTTATGCTCATAGGATCATTCAGCCAAGCCAGTAATTTTCACCCACTAAAAAAAAATGTATTCTGCTTTATTGAATCTCTGTCTGTCCTGCCACATCCTTCATCGCTGTAGTCCTAACGATTGATTCCGTATTCTCTGCCTTTTTCGGCTTTCTGTAGAAGGTCAGACAGTAGCTGGACTAGCGAGGATGATGAGGATCTATTTTGCTGTCCTGATCGATACCCTGGCCAGCTGCCTTTTCAGTTATTAATGATCGCATGTAAGAAATTAAAGGTTTGATTAAATGGTGAGAGTGGCCAGAGGCGTCACCAGACTACTAAAGTAGCTGTTTGCTGGGAATACTATTGATCAAAACACATGACCTGTAGGATAACAATCTGGTAATAAAAACAGATCACACACACATTTTATCTGTTAAGCCAGACCTCTAGATGTTGTATTATGCGGTTGTGATCTGAAATGGCATTTAGTAGGTACCAACGGAGGATGGGGGTACAGAGATCACAAAGGCCACAGGTTGTATGTGCAGCTGGAGATCTGGGCCCCTACTAGTGTGTATGGTCATCGACGCAGTTTTGGAGTCATTATTTGCTCGTTTTACAGCCCTCTGACCATGTACAGACATTTCCTACTCTTTGAGCTTAACACCAAAAGGTCTTTTTGGGACCTTGGTCTGTTTGTACTTCGTGTAGGCTTTTGTTGAGAAAATGAGCAGCCATGGACAGTTTCTCCTCTTGAGTTCTCTCAAAGTGTCTGTCATGACTGGTGATTCGCCCTGCTGTTTTCCGATTTCCTATTCTTATCCTAAAAAAGGTGAGCTCAGGACTGCTCAAGTGACTATGAAGTTCCAGAAAAGATGCATATCATACTTTGAGTCCCCCCCCCGCCATCCAACATAAGACTGCCCGTGTGGGCAATCAGCAACACTGTCTGGTTGGGCCTGTGGCAGATTAGCTTAGCAAAACATTAACGTTCATTGGTCAGTTGAATCTTAGCGGACCTGTGATTAGTGTCCCGTGGGTACGGCAAAGTTATTAAACCAGGCTTATCTATTCCAGGGATGTGATCCCACCGAGTTAGAACAACTAGGAGTGAGAGTTTGAAGGCGTGAGTAGATAAGCAGGTCGATTCAGAAGCTTAGGCAACCGGGGAGGCACAAATCGGATTTTGGCATTCAGCAGTCCGTGGAGGATCCTGGCGGCTGCCCGCTCCACAGCACCGCGATTTATAAGTGCTGGGTTTCCTCAAACTGCTGCCTTGTGCATCAAACCCAAGGCAGGTGTCAACAGGACTTGGACATACTATGGCATCATATAGTGTTGTACAATGAGGGCCAGAGGGCAAGGAGTTTGGGATGAGGAAGAGGGTTCCCGAAGGGTCAAACATGTCTTGTGCACATTTCCTATAATCAGAGGAAACGGCCACTCCTCCTAACCACATGAAAATGTACAGGCACTACCTTGTGTGGCAGTGCTATTCAAGCAACCACCCCATGAAAACACACATAATATTGCATTCAAAATTAAGTGGTCTCCACATTTTATTCCTAAATGGTGGTTTAATTGGTCAGCTTTAGACCGCCATTTGCCTGGGTGCTTGACGCCACGTCAAAGCCATACCCCTCCATCTTTTGTCATGTAAAAATATGATCGTTGACCCTAACCCTTCATACCTTGAGTAATTGAGGTCAGCCTCGGTTTTCGCTTGAACTCGGGTAATATGCTTGGCCCTCCATCAGCACAATGCTGCTCCTCCACAGCACTGTAATGAGCAAATCTGCGCTGAAGGATCTTAACCATGCATTTAAAAGGATACATAAGGGGTTCATGAAGACTGAACCTCTGTCATAATTTGACATAAAAGAACATCATCTGTGCAGTTGTTTGGGCTGAACGAAAACTGGTGCTACGTGGGTATGGCTGCCCAGATGTAGAACTCAAGCCACAGGCTGTATGTGCAGCTGGGGATTTGTGCCCCTACTAGCATGTGTAATAATCGACGCTATAATAGAGTCATTTATCGCTTGTCGCTCAGCCCTCTCACCAGGTGCAGGCCTTTCCAACTTTTAGATCTTATCCACAAGGCCTTTTTGGACCTTTTGTATTCTATGTTGACTTATATTGTCATGTAAATTTTTTTGTGCAAAATATTAATTTTCATACATTGAATCCACCAATCAGTCTTATCTTCTTGGATGTTCATGGTGGTTCTTTGTTTGTCCTAGCAGGCATGTAATGTTTTTGCATCATAATGTATTTGGATAGGTACTAGATATGTATTTTGTGTGTAACTTGATACAACTCAACTAGCTAGCCATCCTAAATGAAAACATGGAATTAACTGTTAAAATGTATATGAATTATAGCAACCTTTTTGTTTAAGGTTATTGTGCATGGCACTCAACTCTTCCTCTGAATTTCTATCTGCTGTTTAGCTACTTGGCTTAATGGAAGAAGACATATAGCTCGTTGTTTTACCGTCACGCTGATTTGATTAGCCGGCTCGCTAAAGCACATTCATTGTGCAACAACGTTCTTAAGTGGTGTTGAAGGGTTTCCTAGATAAGGCCGCTTCTCGCCCACCTTTTAGAGAGGGGCACGTCGGTCGCATTGTGTCTGACGTAATGGGGGGCTACTGTTCATTAATTATTCATGAGCAGCTCATTCGTGTTGTATGTTTAGAAAAAAGAACTTCAAATTATTCATTTCCGAAAGTGTTATTTGTAAACACGTATCTAAGGTAGCTTAGATGACCCTGACCAGGATAAGCTAATAGTGGATGGATGGATGGATGGATGGATGGATGATGGATGGATGGATGGATGGATGGATGGATGGATGTTTTATAGCATGTGTCTATTTCTGTGATGGAAAAAAATGTGGATAATCGATTTACTTTGGCGAGTATTCCATCAAATTTATTTTTGGTTGTTTAAGCAAATCCGCTGTGGACGGACTGTTATTGTAGGAATGAATGAACGACATTTTAAAATTTTTGTTCTAAATGATATTCGGAGCATCTGTTGCGAATAAATGCAGCCAATATTTAAATTAAACCTAATGCATTGTTCATTGTTTATGCCATTTAGGTTGGGTTTTTAAAATCGTAGCTCTGCTTGGGTTGGGAAGGATTTTGTTGGAATGATAACATCTTCAAAGTGTATTCACATTCATATTCTCCATAAGATGTCATATTGCTTAGGTCTTTAACTGCTTGTTAAATTCTGTTTTCTCTCTCTTACGCTCTCTTTCTCTGTGGCTTATTTGTACGGAACTTTCTCTCTTTTTTGGTTTTTAGCAAGTTAAATCTGAGGTATGACAGGAATATTTACTTTATTGGAAATGTTTGTTGTTTATCTGATGAGCTGACTTGAAAGTTTGCCGTGGCAAGCTAACGGTAGGTTTCCGGGGCGACAAATGCGTTAGTGTTTCGCATTTGTCAGGCGTAAACAGATGAGTAATTA
This sequence comes from Cyphomyrus plagiostoma, assembly GCA_019775915.2. Classification (NCBI taxonomy): domain Eukaryota; kingdom Metazoa; phylum Chordata; class Actinopteri; order Osteoglossiformes; family Mormyridae; genus Cyphomyrus; species Cyphomyrus plagiostoma. The sequence goes on along the minus strand of JABFEA020000002.1, from coordinate 13,371,861 downwards.
AAACATATAAAATTGGAAATTGCTTACTAAAGAGTACATGAAAAAAAATGTCTGGCTTTTGTATTCATTTCCCCAAAAATTATTTGTTGTGTATTGTTAAAATGTTTTCGTTATAGCTAGGCATTCAAAATGAATTAGTAATCGTCGTTAAGATATTGTTAACAGTGGGTCTTTGAATTAGTATTGTAAGGTGAGCTTGGTATTTAGACATAACCAAGGTTGTGGTCAGTACCATGTACTTAGAAATTAAGGCCTTGCAAGCACATGTTCTGCGTGTTGGGGAGAGGTGCATCTCTGGTCAAATTAGACATTATGTGTATACATGCCATCCGCTTACTCGGTACGGAGTTATCGAGAGCAGAACGCAGGGGACACCCTGGATGGGATGCTGGTCACACACTCACATGCACAATCACACACTCTGGAATTTTTCTGAATTTTTTGGACTGTGTGGGGGGGGGGGGGTGACTGGAATAGCCAGATGAAGGCTATGCGAAGAGGGTAATTGTTATTGTGTAATTGTACTTGTGTAATCAACACACATATAGAGCAGGGGAAGAAATGGAACCAAGAATCCTGTAGGTGTGAGGCCACTCTGCTGCCCATGCAGCCATCATTATTATGTATCTGTTGTAAATGAAAGTAAAATAAAATTGCTTGTGTGTTCAGCTGTAAACAAAGGCTACACATTAATGGGTTGCCAACTGTCACGCTTCTAGCGTGACCCTCACGCTCTCGCAAGAAATCTCACTGTATTATTCCATTATAAACCTAAAGTTAGCCACATCAAAAACCTAGGGGTAGTTTGGAAACCCTGCTATTTACTCGGTAATAAGACTGTTACCTACGTGTAAACGTGTGTGCTGACTTGTCTGAAACTGAAAATCTCACTCCAGCCAGCTGACCAGCACTGGTAATGCTGACATTATAAGAATCATATAGCATGATTTTTTGCACTGATATAAGCATTCATTTGTTCTCGCGATAACAGCTTTATCTCGGTCTACCAGTTCTGTAGAACCCGCTGAGCCACTGTGCCGCCCTTGCGTGTAGGATTCACGGGGCCATAAACATGTTAGCTGCACATATGATGTAAATAAAGCAGGTGCCGCTGAAAAAATAAACAGACACGCTTGCACGTATGTTAGGGAAGTGTTAGACCTCGCAGCACTGCAGAACCTGGGCAGTTCAGGGTGGCGAATCACATTCGTTCATTGAAAGAAAAAAAAAAGCAGTTTAATTTACCATGACAAAGTAATGGGAAATAATGGATTTTAGTTTTTTTCCATTCATTACTATGGCGTTGTGCATTCATCACTAGCTCAGGAAAAAAAACGTAATTGCCCAGGTCCACGGATATAGGGACGGTACCCCGTGTTTTTAGAGCGGCGCCTCTGGCCAGCAGTCTTGCTGTAGATATTATCTTTGTGTGCTGGTAGGTGCAGTCACGTGACTTCATTTGACAGATCCGAGTTTCAAGTTTTGTTGTCGCAAGTGTGCCGAGGAACACGGTGTAATCCTTATGCCAGCGTTGCCGAGGAGGGGACAGGTGCATGCAGGAAAATAGGACAGGCAGCATTTGCAAAAAAGAGAAAAGACAGCACAAGACAAAGGTCGATGGAGAGACCATGAGATTAAGTTGAAACAAAGGTTTGATTGCAGGTCACCACATTGTGAGTGATCTGCCATGTTTTATATACATATAGCACTGTTGCCACAGACCTCTGGGACCTGGGTTGAGGTCTCCTCTAGGGTTCCATGTATGCAGAGATGTTCTCACCGTGTCATCATGGGGTTTCCTCTGGTTTCCCCCCACAGTCCAAAAACATGTGGAGGCTCATTGGCTTTTACCAAATTGCTCATAGGTGTTCGTGTGTAAGTGAACGGTGTGTTTGTGTGCCCTGCGATGGGTCGGCACCCCATCCTGGGTTGTTCCCTCCCTTTCCCCCGTAGCTGCCAGAACGGGCTCTGGATCCCCCGTGACTCTGAATAGGACAACCGGTTTCAGAAAATGGATGGATGAATGGATATATGTCCATCCATCTTCCAAGTGCTTATACAGTACAGGGTTGCAGAGGGCATGGAGTCCTAACTCGGGCAAATTAGAGACGGTCCCTTACTATTTCACTTTGATCACCTTTCGTGTAGAATTAACAGGAAGTGCAAAAAATGGAAAAACGTTACACATGAATTAAAAAGGACAGCCTTGACTATAAATTGTAAAAAGATGATGTTGGAGATCTTTATTTCCCTATATTCACTCGCGCTGCTGGAACGTCATAATTGTGAATTTTCGCAACAAAGACCAAAAATACCCACAATTACTGTATACCGAGAGGCGCAGGGTTTATGATAAAATGGAGTGTTCATTATGCGTGTGTGAATGCATGTGGCCCTGAATTCTCTTTTGTAATATGCTGCTATACACACGGTAAGCTTAGACTTCTATACCCAAGAGGTATAGTCCTTAATAAAGTCTTTTGCATATTGTACTGAGGTAGCAGTGAATTAGATTTGGAAGGGGGTGGTGTTTAATGATTGTGACCGTTTGGCACCTGGCAGCTGTGTATTCTGCATTTGCATGAGTGGCTCAGAAATTGTGTAGGTGGTGGGGGGGTGGGGGTGGTGGGGGGGTGCTGTATCTTGCTGCAGCACTGTCGCAGGCTCACGGGCTGTCCCTATGGCTAGCACACTATCCTGGCGCAGTCGGGCGTCCGCCTTAGCCCCAAGAAAAGTGGAGCTGTCGGATGGACAGGTAGCAAGACTTCAGCTTTGGGAATGGGGGAGGAGGGCAATGAAGGGGGGTGGCGCTGTGTTGGTGTTGGAGATGATTTATATGGAGCTGGTGATAGATTCCAAGGGGCCAGAAAAGGAGGAATTGTCAAATAAGTTTAGTTCCTTTTTGTCATATCAGGGATTATCGGTAAGATGCTTATGCCGTCCGGCTTTGACAGCCGCTGTTTTTTTTTTTTTTTACGACTGAGGGCAATGACGCGTTTCCTCCTGTCGGAAGGAGACGTTCTTCCAGGAGCACTTAAATAACGTTTCGATGTGGATATAATGACGATGTTATAAACAGGCTATGAAGGGAACTCGGGGAAACGTGCTTCAGGCATCAGCGTGCGGCAGCAGTGCTGGGACATTATGAGGAGAGCGAAAGCAAGGCCCCTTTTTTAGGCCCCGCCTACGGGGGGGGGGGGGGCAGCCACGTCAGCGATAACGTGCCGATTAGCCATCCTCCGAGTTATCTCCGTGCGCCTGCATTGCAGCTCCTCTCTCCCGAAGCCGCTCCATAATTAATGCGGCGTCGAGGGTTTGCGCAACAATCCCTTTTGTTTGTACTGAGTGCTTATATGATTGTGGCGTGAAAGACAGCCCTATCATATGGGCTCCACTGAGACGCAACGCTAAAGAGGACAATGAGAGAGACCCGCGGGCCCGTCCTGGGAAATCGTTCACATTTTCCCAGCATCCCTCTGATGTCCTGCATGGCCAAACTACCCCGTGTACCACAAAATACCACAGATAAAAACAGACAAAAATTGGAGCTCGTAGGTGTTACCATTAAATGTAATTTATTGCTAAAAAACAGTCAGATTTTAAAGTCAGGGGAACATTGAGTGATTCCAATCTGTAAATGAATGAATACCTGTAGTTTTTATTTACCTAGTCACTGTATGACTAACGCCACAGCTGTAATTAGTTAATGCAAAAATGTTGACAAGGGGAAAAAAGGAACATTACATATGCACTGTGCAATTATAAATTCGAAGGCCGTCGCCTATTTTTTTTCTTCCCCATTGCTCACAACCCTTTGGTAAATGTGAAAATTCATTTCATTTACAGTTCAGACTCGGACTTACACCGATGCTGGTAGGAAGGGAGATGAGGCCTGTTTTTGACAGGATGCAGTCAACCACGACCAGGTCATAGAATTCACAGGAATTTGGCTGGTGGAGGGGTCATGTGATCCTGGCTGTAAGATTTCTGCCTTTGGTGTGTTTGGGTGGAGGCGGGGGGGGGTCACAAAAATTGTATGGTGGTAAGAAATTAGCTAACAAGAAATAGCAATGGGTGTCCTCAAAATTACTGCTGATTTAGGATCTTCCTGTATGCCTCACTCAGAGGGGCTAGGGCTGGGAGGGGCTAGGGCTGGGGGGGGCGGGGGGGGGGTGACATAAAGGCCGTTTTACCCAGGTTAGGGCCAAGCTTAAGGCCCCGGTGGT
>JABFEA020000002.1:13303289-13351679 GCA_019775915.2 Cyphomyrus plagiostoma | reverse complement strand
CCCCAGCCAATAGGGCAATATAGCAAAGTGGAACCCCAGTATCCGACCCTAGTCTGAGGTATTTAGTTGCCCCTTCCCAATGAACGCCATGCTGGGTTAAAACCAGCCAGCAGAGATTACTCTAATGGGCATCAGATGTGTCCAGTGTCACATTTCCTTCACAAGAAGTATTCTCTACTAATTCAATCTAATACTGCTTGGAAGACCATGCACCTTCCTGCAGTCCTTGAGGTAACCAGGAGGGGACATGTCTTCACAGGATGTGGTTGAAGTGCTGTGGACACCTAAATCTAGGGTCAAGTTCTCAAATAGTAGTGTAATCAGACCATTTCCTTTTCTAATTGTTGTACATCAAACTCAAGATGCCGACTCCTCTGTAACTTTTAGAGTACAGAGTAACAGGCAGGAAAGTATGTATTAAAGCAATCAATGGAACTCTAAGTCCTAAAAGCAGTGTGCTTTGTAGAAAACTAAATTGATCATAATGGGCAAGGAATCCTGCAGTAATGTGTCATTCCACAAAGAGCCGACCTCACCCAGCTGAAAATGCCTTTGATTTGATCTGATTTGAAACTTTATTTCCTGTTTGCAAGAGGGTTTTTTTTTTCTCCGTGCTACAAAACTCCGTGCTCGAACCTTAAAACACAAACGACGGGGGAGTACGGACTTTGTTGAATGTTACCTTGGTGCAACCTGTTCTTTGTTCATTGCTTGGAACGGGAACTTATTGCCTGCAATTTTACAGAAATAATTCCAGAATTCAGTGTGAACTGTGCTTCGGTGTACACTGTTTGAAATAAAATAATCATAAATACAGTAATCAGAACCAATCTGGATGCTGAACAAGTCACCAACATTTTCGCCAATAATGAGAAAACATTTTTATAGTTACAAGTTGCTGAGCATATTGAACACGTATTCTAAGTAGTCAGTTAAAGGAGTCATTCATTGGTACCAATCAAATCTCAAGTGTTGGAAATAGAAAGGGTGGTGTTTATGGGGCATTTTAGTAAGTTCAATGCCTTTCTGGTGACTCTTCATAAAACAATGCATTGAATGGTAAATAAATGCTCTGTGGCTGGCTAATGGATAGTAAACTGCTACATCAGACCATCTGAAACTAAATGAAATGAACATATTAAAATACTGATGTTTCGCTATCCGTCTAGCAATAATCTGGCTACATAATAAAAGTTAAAATGTTACTGATCACTCAAAATCAAAGGCTTATCTTAAAAGGCAGGTGCGCATTATTCATTTCCTGTTATTCCTGCCGCATGGCCCAGTGCGGTTAATACTGTTTATTTCGGTATTAGCTGTATAGATACGTACATAGGTACGACAACAGCAACCATTTTAGCAAATGAAATACTTACCACATAGCTCCCCTTACTACTAACTACCTTGATATATTTGTAGAAAAACTAGGTGGGGGCAGGGGTCTTCCACACGTGGCTTCATAGGCAGCTGGAAACCACTGTTTGATCTCACCTAGGCTTTTTGAATAGCTATTATGTGATAAAGCTCTACCCCATGACATCCCCTCCACCTAGTGCCCAGAGAAGACAAAAATAGGCTATTTGCCTCCAGAAGATATCACACTTTGGAGGTGATATTTATTTCTTGTCAGGGCTTTTGTTATTCTATTTTATTTTATTTTTGGGTTTAACTCTGGAGGCTGTCTGTAATGTTGACCCCTTCTTCTTCAGATGTTCCTTTGTTTCTGTGCATGGCGTACAGCCATCTCGGTCAGTGTTTTAATGAGTGTGTAGCTTAGATAGCATTTAGGCGCTTGCTGGGTCAGAATCTCTGTCTGCTCCCCTCCTTGTCACAAATGTGCCACTGCAAAACTTTCCCCCCTTTTTTTGTGGAAGCTCAAGGATCACATGAAAGAAGAAAGGAGAAGCAATTCATTATTCTCGGGGCCCTGGAACAGGGTAAGAGAAGCAGAGAAAAGCAGGCCTGATCTGCTGAAAATGAGGTGGGAATGTGTTTGTTCCCAGTAGGGAAATGGGGAGGCTACATTTGAGCCATCTGAAGTACAGAAGCTATTAAAATCTGCCATAACTTCAAATATCCAATCATCGGATCTCTGGGAAGACCAGGACTTAACGTCGTCTGGTACAAAAGCCTCATCATTTATTCATCCGCGATCTGGGGGGAGAAGTTTTGGTGGGGAGGGCCTGGGATACATTTCCTTTCTACTTGACGATCCAGGTGCTCCGACAATAAATGACAAACAAGAGCAGAACTTTCCCGCGCTTTCCTCGCTCGGGATCCGGGTGGGTGTGCGGCCGATAGGTGTGGAGCTGGCAGGACCTGACAGGGTGGCATCACATGAGTGATGCCTGTGGCACCGCCAACTTCAGCTATGTGTCGTCACCACAGATGCCGGGGAACGTCGCGCAATTAGTACAAGTGCCACTCCTGGCAGGCACCGCTTGGAGTACAGTTTAATAGTGAGTCCTCGTAACCTGTTCTTTCCCTAACCCTTTCTTCATTACGGGGAAGTAAGGTTGGAGACAGTGGCACGAGAGGTAACACTTTTCAGGTACCAGGAACTATCTAGTTCATTTGTATTTACTCATTTATCCGATACTTTTATCCATAGTAGAGGGAATGGTTACAATTTATGGGATACTGTAACCTTTGCTACAGTATCTGTCTCTGGATGGGATTCTCCCATCCTCTAGGGGCCATGGTAGCTAAAGAGCTGCCAATGGTGAGGCTGGTGTCTTTGCAGGCCGCAGCTATTCTGGCAGGGCTCTCTCAGTCAGCCCGGAGTGGCAACCTGTGCCGGTGGGCTCCGCGGGTCCCACTGTGCAGGTCCGTGGACCTTCATTTGGCCACGGCAAGCAGACAAAACAGCGGGACCTAATAACGTGTTAAATTGGACATGCTTGTTGGCCGAGGCGGCAATTTATGCAACCTCTTATTACAGGCCGTCCGTCTTCATTATTCTAATCGCTTGTCTTCCCTTCTCAGCGGCATTGCGAAGGAAGAGAGCGCGGGCTGCGGAATCATGAATAATGTGAAAAATAAATGCCTCGTGTGTCGCGTGTCAGAGCTCGGCGGAGAGAAATGTTGCCTTTGTGCCTGTTTTGAGCTCTCGCTTCGTCGCCGCGCATCTCCGCCCGCGAAGACTTGTGCTACAGCCTGTCAGCGCCCCCCCCCCCACCCTGGTCTCCGCCAGCCCACCTCCCCTCCTCATCGCCCTGACGTGCAGTGTTGCATCCGCATCCAGCTGCCGGCAGCCTTTGTTGTGGAGCCTGTGGCGCAGGTGATGCGGAGTAATGCAGAGGCTGCTGGGAGGAGCAGCGTGACATTGGTTGCGGCTCAAGTGCCCTGCGGAAGCACCGCGTCCCTGCCGAACGGCCGCCGGCCGCAGCGCGGTTAGAGAGCGCTTGCCGGCTGGGGGGGGGGCTGTTCTCATGGATGAAGGGGAGGGGTAGGGAGAGGACCTTCCTTATCTCCCTGTTATTCCCCTACGATTTAAAAGCAAGGTATGCTAATGCTACGCCAAGCCCCGGTGTGCCCAGGATTAAAGCTCGCTGTGACTTTTGACAAACGGGGGGGGGGCCCTGTGCTCTGGTGGGGAGCAAATCCACGCGATTTGTGTCAATGCTAACCCCGAGGGGGCCCTCACAGCTGGCAAGTCTTCTCCACTTAAAAACACAGTGGGTCTTTTACTTGAAAAAAGGAGGGTATTTAATAGAAGTTTTCTTTTTTTATTATTTATTAATGCTGCTCAGTGCTGTTTTGTTTTGTTTTTTTTTTTTTTCCTATGTCTGAAAACACATGAGCCAAACGTGTGCCGTGGATGTATATCATTCAGTGGCTGTATTTGCTTCTTCCCCCCTGAACCGAGAGCTGATGCCTCACCCACCTGATGATTAGGCCTGCGACCCCACTTAGTCAGAGTCTTTTTGCGGGCATCTCGGGGCCCCCAGACCTGACGGAGCAGCCGTTAGGGTCCCTCTCCGCACGGCGAACCCAGATTCCCCGCGGGTGCCGCTGATTGCTTCCGCGCAATTCTGTTTGCGTGACACAGAAAATCGTCCACTTACGCTTTCACCTCTGCGTTCCGTGAAGCTCTTTAAAAATGACGAAAGGAAGCAATAATAGATGGAAGCGTTATTTACCTAGACACCATTTAAATAAAAAACTACATTATAGTGGTAGAAAATTAAATGGGCACGTTGGAAGACATGCCTTCAGATAATTATGATGGACGTATTCTTTCGAGCTGCGTACAGGAACGGTCTCAAGGGGTTAATAACTTTAATATAAGTGGTGAAATGAGTTTAAAATAGCATAGTGTTGCATCGTGTTGCCATGGTAATCGTTGCTGGCGAGCAGAATGCTTCCTATTTACTTCTCGCTGGGTAGTTCTAATGTTCTTCTTCAGCGTGGATCTGTAACACAATTAACTTTGAGCAGGGGGTGCGAGGCTGCCCCGGAGACCCGGCTCGTGTCTGTTCTACATTCCGTAGTGTTCGAATTAGCGGGAGAGCAAGGTGCGTCACACGTGGCGTCCCCCAAATCATTGGTGAACTGGTGCCGAAATGTCAAGAATTACTCACATTCGGGCCTCCATTGACCCGACGATGTCACTCTCGGTTACTTAAGGTGCTGGCTGGGCCTATTTAAGTCCCGGGCCGTTCCAGTGAGTGGGTTACCCTACATTTGGGGCTTCGCATCGGCCCACGCCCCCCCCCCCCACCCCCGGCAGCTCAGTATTGTCTGTCCTTCGCTCCATCTCTGCAGGTCGGACCATGGTGGTGATGCATGGGAGGAACAGAATCTGGCCATATTGATGGATGTTCTACAAGAAACCAACCTAGCTGTGCTGGCCCTCAACCCGACACAGATCAATGGAGTGGACGAAAATGGTAAGGCCCTCGGAGCCGGTACTGCGATGCGGCTGCCCCGTCCGGGCCCATAGTTTCCTTTCTTGCTTTATTGCTCTGTGCCTGTAAGTAGGCTACCTCAATGGGGTTCTCCAGTGACAATTCATTAGCACGAGCTTTTCATGCACTCAAATCACAACTGAAAGGCACTTTAAATATTTAATGACTTTTCGCGGCGTTAGACATCATCTGTCAGCTTTTTTTTTTTTCTTTTGGTAGAATTATTTCAGCCTCGCCAATACAATGGGATTGGTATGCTGAAAAATCAATTTAACCTGTTCGGAAGTGATGGAAGAACAGTAGTATTGCCAAGTGTTTAAAAAAGCATGCGATCTATTTGAAACGCGAATGTTTATCACAAATATTGGCAAGCGGTCTGTTTGATACGTGAATGTTTATCTCAAATATTGAATGTGGAATTACCAACTATTATTACTCCCCTCCTGCTGCTACATAAATTACAAATGTGATTCTTCTCTTTGTTCTGACAAACCGTGAGCGTAGAATAGATGTGGCAACACGCCAGTTCTTCTGACTCCCACTCAGCAGTGGCACTGGTAGCTGAGTTCCTTCTCCAATGCAGCTCTGGAGCTGACTGGGGCTCCGCCTCTGTGGTAGCCCCAGAAGAGAGTGCTGCTCCGCCTCTGGTGTTACTGCTAAGCTATATGAGCCTCAGGCTGCTGACTGGCTCCGGCTAACTGGGTAGGACCATCTACCACTAGGCTGGTGGTACAGCTGAGAACTCCCACTATAGGTTAGCTCCGGGGCTTTGAGCCAGTCAAACCCCAGGCTTTTTCCCTGGATCTGACAGAGCTCCGCCTCCTGCATCGCTCCATACCTGATGAGTGCGCCACCTTGAGGCTAAGTACAGGCTGGCGGGAAATCTGGGTAACCATTTGTCCTGAGAATAACTCTACCTTCACCTATAACTCCAAGCTGATTGGGTGGAGGATCTCACAAAGAGGCAGATTTTTTTGTTGTTGTTAATATTTCATGGTTTTACCTGCGTCTGATCACTATAATGATAAAACATTTCAGTGAAAGGGGCTATAAATTATTTAAACCTATATCTGGCTTTCAACTAGTATTTTATCTGTTTAATATAGTAAACCTTTTCAGGAATTCATGTGGTCTGCTTATTTGAGAAACCCATCCTCAAACAATTGAAAGTTTATGAATCAGTCATAATACACATATATAGTCATAACTTATATCAAGACACAAATATCTTTAATAGTGGTAACGTTCAATAACTTTGAGTGTATGCAAATACGGTTTTTTTCGCCTGTAACAATGGTGATGTAAAATCACATTGCCTTCATTTTGTTGTTTGTTTTTGCAGACATTGGTTAAGTACATCTGTGAAAGATCCAGCACCTTTGAATCTACAAGGATATTTTACAGAATTATTTATTAAACGCAAAGACATTCCCATCCATTTCAAAACCAAAATATTTTTGCTTCAAATCACAGTGCTGGCCATGGCCGCAGGTGGAGCATCCAGACTGAATGTGGCGATAGGCTTTTATGTAAAACCGTGTAATTGTTTTTGAAGATATATTCTGGAAGTGATGTAGGTAATAACGGGTTACTCTGCGTTTTTTATTTTAACTTCAGCTTTGATATGACCCCTGGTGTTGTCCTGGTTAATTTTTTTGAGTGCCTTTCTATTCTGCAACAGTGCATTCAAAGGAGGGTAAAAGTACACAATTTAAAACCAACCATGATTTGAACTGTTGATACATCCCTTATGAGTACAGTGTTCAGCTTTTATATGTCCATTGATGACCACTTATCCACTATGGGGTCACAGTGACCTTGGAGCACTGGGACAAATTAGACAGGCTGAGTTCATTGCAAGGCTCACGCGCACGCATCAAAGCCAATTTGGACATGCCAGCTCACCTGTCGACTTCCTGGAGAAAACCGTACAGGGGAATAAGCATGATCACAGGGAGAACAAGTAATCTATACACACATACATACAGGGTGGGAATTGAACCCACAACCCTGTGTGTTTCAGGTAGTCATTGTGCTGCTGTGGCACCCACTTCTGCCGCAGACAATGCTATTTCATTTTTGCAAGTACAAAAATAAACGCAGCCTATTTAAAGTTGTTTTTCTGTCATGTGCAATCTCCCAGAATTCCCAGTACGCATTCAGTCGTCGGCCAAGCTACTTTTTACCTGTGTCTAGCGCTGGGTTTCATCGAGAGCTGAAACTTAGCAGACAGTTGGGGTGGGGGGGGGGGGCTTCAGTTTAAATGTAAATATGACTTTATATAACTGTTGTTTTCTTGACAAGAAAAACACATTTATTGACACAAAAATGCACGAGGTAGGTGCACGTAATAAGAACAGCAATGTTAGCATCAGCTTGTGAATTTTTTTTTGTTTGTTTATTATTGTTGAATATTTGGTATTAGGATTACAAAAATTATGAATACCAAATTGTAGCTAGAAAAACTATTCTCCAATAAAAGTACATGAATGCATTCTTTGGATGCTTATGACTTTGCTTAGTAATTGGGGTTGGTGTGAAGCTCAGTAGTTGCGCGGGACACAGCGCCTGTAATCGAGAGGCTGCTGATTGAAATCCCATGGTTGGTCATGTGATTGGGCCCTTGAGCACAACCCTAAACTCATTGCTCCAGGGATTATCGGACTCTGCTTCCTCAAGAAATGTGCATCATTTTGAGTAGAAGCATTTGTAAAAAAAAAAAAAAGAAGAATCGACTTCCTGTTATTTGTGTACCTTGAGCAGCTTAGGTTTATTGCGTCCGCAGTGCATAAACAGGCCACAACGGCTTTAAAATGAGGCCCTCCCTTAAAAGAACCGTGGCCGTTTTTGGCCTTTCAGGTTTAAGGTTCCGTGGGGGGCAGTTTAAGCTCGGCCCTCGAGCTCGGTCTGAAAGGTAAGCGTCCGGCTGTGTGCCAACTCCGTGCCGGAGCTGTAGGAGAACGTGCGGGGTGAGTGACGCTTGTCGAGCTCCACAGAAGCCAGAGCTATGTCGCCGGGGTAGGAGAGGAGCAGTGAGTCACCCTGCCATCCCTCAGCTTTCATTATGGAACATTCGGTGTAGATGAGAAATAATTGATCGTTCTCTGCCATTCAGAAATGCCATAGACCATTAAAAGCTGGGCTGCATCCAGTGCCTAGATGTAGCCAAGTTGTGTGCAGAGAGGGGAAAATGCTTTTCTTTTTAGCGCTGGAGGTACAAAAACTATATTATCGTAAAGCATAAGTCCTGTCTTGAGGGTAGCGTTCGGTATCATACTGCATGTGCAGGATGTATCAATAGCCAAAAGGCAGAAGACGTAGAGATTCCCCAAACTTTTAGTGGCTGATGTATGTACCTGCAGCGAACGGCATCATCTGAAGCCTGTGTAGGCTGCACCTTTTTGAAGAACCGAGGTTCTGAGTCATGCTGACCACTGAAGACACCGTGCGACGGAGTGTAATGGTTAACCCCAGCATGATGGCCACATTTCCAGTCTTTCTCTGTCCATTCCGGCTTTGTATTACCCACTAGTGAAGCCGACTGGCTTGACGGACATCGCTTAACTACCCCTGATATTTGGGGGGGGGGCGTTCTGGTTTATAAGGATACCTAAAACCCCACATGTGGTTGTTGAGTGTCGACTCTTACCTAGCCACATAGTGATCCAGAACTTTCTTCATCTTTTCAAAGTTAATTAAAATGCTGGAAGTGGCGGTTTTATATTTCTGCATTTCCAAACAAGTTCCCTCCTCCGCCGGATTGTTTTGATGTACCTATGGACAATATGACCCATAACGTAACAGCCGGAAATTGGAACATATGAATATGCAGATATTATAATTTGGCCTCAGCACACGCCCACTCAGATCTGTACAGATGAGCTGCCGTTTGAACATTTGCAGCTAGCATTGTCATTTGCTGTGGCAGACCTGCTGAACGAATGTCGCCGCCCCTGAGCAGATCTCTCGTAGAGTTTGATCAGCGTCCACACCTTAGATTTCAGAGGGGTCTTCATTTTAGAGAGTCCACACCCCCCTTCCCTCCGACTGGCAATAACAGGGGATGTCCCCTTGTGTTTTGAGGCATGTTATCATATTGAAATCAAAATCCCAATGTCTTGTGCTGAAGGGCTGAAGGCCATTTTTGAAAGTGCTGTCAAAGTGAACCTATCCATCTTCTATTAGAAATCCAGCAGCATTCTTTTGCAGAAATGGACTGCCTCAAATGTGGTGGTTAGAGGCATATTAAAGGGTATATTTGTGCGGTTCTTGTAAGCTTTTGTAGCAACAGCCACAATCCTAAAGATCCTCTCGCATTGGCAGAAACAACATTAGGCTTTTTCACATGGGAGCAGTTTCTGAAAATTTAATCTTTGACCTGACATTATCCAGCATCCTTTGCCATTACATTTATGAAAGCATAGAAGTATAGCCTGCATGCTAGCTCCATAAAAACTTCTCCCCTTTGACCTACATACAGAAATATGAAAAATGTGTTCCAGTATACATGGACTCTTGTTATCTGGATTTTCTTTTTCATGGCGTTCCTTCATGCTGACCGGTAATTCGCACCAGTTGTAAATAAAGCTATTTGCCCTGGTCAGCGTTTGACACGGGAGAGGTTAGGTGCACAGCGATGATTCCCCCTGCCAGATGCCAGGATTGCTCAGTATCCTCCCCAGTTATCTCTCACAGCCTTTCCTCTTGCCTGTCGGCTTTCATTGTGGCACCCCGTAGCTCTTAGGAGCCCGGAGTCGGGAGGAGATTATGCAAGGCCCGAGAAACGTTCCATATCGCACTGAAATCCGGCGCCAGCCCAACGCCAAAGGATTTCAGGTTAGGAGCTGCAAGGCAAATGCCGAGTCACACCCTCCTGTTCTCCTCCCATCCTTTCGTCTGTCCGCTATGGAAATTTAAGAGACAGACGGGGCCCCCAGTAGCCAAGACCGAAGAAGGAAAAAAAACAGCAGCGGCACTGCTGTAAATGAAGGATGGAATGGTGTTCTTTTCTCCCCCAGGTTCAATAATAAATCCTTAAATATATTTGACTGACAGTATTATTATTATAAAGCTAGATTAATTCACTTGTACAACTGGGGAAACTATATCTTTGCACAACAGAGACTGTCTTTCATGAGTGAACAAAGCTCGGAACAATGTGTCACCCGGTATCTAACTGAATCAATCCAGCAGTACTTAAACTGGTAAATGTGGCTGGTATATTCAGGGACTCAAAAACATAGTACAAGCTATTCAGCAGTGTACCTGTTCAGTTTTAGAAGAAAATAAAGGACTTGCTATTTATGCTGATTGATCAGTCCAGGCTTAAGCTTCTTATCATTCATTATAACCATGAATAGCATCCCTTACATGAAACACATAAACTTAAAAAGTATTTTTATGTTCTTATTTGCTTTTGAAATAATCTCAGTTTTCACAATGAGAAGCAGTGACATTTTCCTTACTTATTTTTTCATTTCCTTTTTGGAAGATGTCTGTTTTTTTTACCAAGGCAATTTGGTAACTGGCACATAAATTAATACGTACAGTGTGATACACTGGCAAGTACTTAAAGGGAATCTGTAAATTGATTTGGTTAATGTTTGTATATGGTGTTTTAATATGTGGGTTCTGAAATCAGCACTTGTTCTGCCCTGTCCAGATATGTGTACTCTGTCATATATGTTTAGACTAGAACAATTAGGGAATAGCTTTTTTGATACATCAACTGCTCATCCATTTACTGGAAACATGTTATTACCCTAGACATACACCCTACCTAAGCAACACAAACATCAATATGATTTAAACTGTAGAACAGGACAGGTAGCACTTTATAAATAAAATCCGCGAGTGAATATTGGTGCAGTGCGTCAGAGTTCATTTACACAGATATTTATTTATGTAAGTGCATGGCAGTTAATTCCTCTGAGTACTTCTGTAGGTGGTTATAACAAGTAAGAGCCATGACAGGTCTGTAATTTCAGTGGGGGGGGGGGGGGGCAGGCAGAGTTTTTCGACACACTTCACAAAAGCTACTGGTCTCACGGTGCTGTGATGCTCACTTGCTGGACTGTTGGGCAGGACGTTCGGTATGTCCATCCTTCTCACAGCCATTGGAGGGGCCCACTCTGCCTTACCGTGTATGTGACATGGAGGGTAAGGATGTGGACGTACATGAAAGCATCACCGGAACTCAATTCAATGACAACTTTAAGAATGTCATACGCCAACAAGGTTATTGCTGACAACATGTCAGTTTTGCGACAAAGAACTTCACGACAAGTCAGTTTGGTTGTAAATATGCTTGATCTTCATGACTGCTGCACGATGTATATATTGAATAATGGACACATCTGTTACTTAATGTACACAGTCAACTATTTCGCATCAGCACTGCGACTATTTTGCAAATTTCGAATTTACTGTGACTGCTGTAGCTATAAATGAAAATATGAGAATACCATGGAAATAGTAATTTATGTGTAATCTCCATGCCTTTATTCATTATCACTTCTCAATATGCTAATGAGCAGTGCTCTTTCAAACATTATTTGGTGTTTTAAGGCTTCCCATAATGCAGCAGTATCTTATCAGCATCACTGTAAACTTCACGGCGCTCTAACGGGGGTGGGGGGTGTACAGATAGTGGACTGACAGATATTGTGTTTGTGCAGGTGTGTGAGGATAATTTGTAAGGAATTTCCATCTGAGAATGGGGTAGTTTCAGGATTTTGTTAAAAAAAAAAAAAAATCACCACTGAAACCAGGAATTGTTGTTTACGTCTGCTTGTAAGCCGAATGCTTGGGGGTGTGATACATAGGCAGTGCTTATTAGTCGCGTTATTTTCAGTGCAGGTAAATGTCTTTTCCCATGTGTATATACCTGTCTCTGATGCTGTTGACTAATTATGAAAGGCAAACAAAGCTAATGCTTCTTGCGAACCAGCTGCTGTCCTTGCTTAATTATACATTTCTTCAGCTGACAAAATTAAAATGATGCAATCAAGGAGAAGAACATATTACTCCCAGTACTACAAATAACCTGCAGGCAATAAATCAATTTATCACTATTGTTCTTAATTCTTACTTCATTAATCATGTACAGTCAATAATTAATAGAAGTCCACCTATATTTAGCTTTAAATTGTTGAACAAGAGATTGAGAGACCAGTAATGTGTTGCACTGCTCTAAAGCGATGTTTATGTTTTGTTGCTTCTCAGGATCACATGACCAAGGAGGGCTTCTGAAGCCGTATGCTGCTGCACATGCTGCCATTCATTTCCCCTTCTCAGCTGGCGTATCGAGCACACAGAAAGGCAGTGCGGACTGCCAGAGAGCCACGCTATCCACAAAGGATCCCTGCACACTGAATCCATCATCCCCCCTGAGCCTGACAGAGGTTCCAGAGCCTGCTGCCGATGAGTCCTCCACCCACGCCATTTCCCTCACATCCTGCGTCACCAAGGGGGTGAGTCCCTGGTCCCTGCCAGAAGACTGCGACAAGACGCCCTTTACCATGATGGAGCCTGGAGGCATCTCCACCTTGACAGAGGATTGCCTCATGCAACCCAGCCGCACCTGCTTAGGGTGTTTCATGGAGAGCAAAGATGGTGCTGATGCAGAACCCGGAATCAGCCTGAAAATGGGTGACGTGAACAGAGAGTATGATGGCTGTTCCATGTCTGACATGGGAATGCATGGCATCATGCCCAGCGAAGCCTGCCAGTATGGAGACCAGCTTCTCTCTGATCAGCTCCTGGGCTTCCCAGTCCATAAAACCCAGGCAACAGAAAGGAGGGATGTTGAGAAGTCTGAGAGTGACTCTGAGGATCCTGCCTCCAAGAACCTTTATGAGGGCCTACTTCTGGACAAATGCAATGGAGAAGAGGCCTTACTATCCAACACTGGGCAAGACTGGGGATACTTTGAATCCTTCATTAGTGAGAGCAAAATGGAGCTTCTCGATCTCTGCTCCAAAAATGAGCTTTCAGTGAATCTCTTTTCCGAGGAAGACGTGGACAATTACATGTTTGATGATGATGACGACGACTCCACACTGAGCAGTGATGTGTGCTCCCTGAAGATCCGTTATGAGTCCTTCCAGGACAACATGCGAGAAAAAACAAATGTTCTCCAGGAGGAGACCCAGTTCAGCTTCTTTCCAAGTGTTCTTGTCAACTGCACCAAGAAAGACGGTGGGGTCATCAAGAAAAATGTGGAAGGACTACAGCTCAAAGGAGATGAAATGCATCCTGTGGGAACTGACAGGAAGGGGGACAAGAATGTCTGCCCTACCAATGGGACACCTGATGGGAGTCCAAAGAGAAGCTATATATTTGACTTCAACAACTCCACTGAAGACTCAGGGGAGTACAGTGATGACAGCTCTTGCACTGGCTCCTCCTCTGACACTCTTCGAGAGGCTAAGGGAAGAAGCTGCTTTTTCTCCAGAGAGAAGTCATGTTCCTCCAGTCAGCTAAATTATAGACTGCGAGCAAAAAGGAAAGTCAGATACAGCGAGGATTACCTATACGATGTGGATTCAATCGAGAATGAGAAAAATGTTGAGAAACGTGAGAAGCTGCCCGTTGGTCCAAAGGAGGAGGAGGATGATGACTGGTGCCCAAAAAAGAGACGAAAATCCTCTCGAAAGGAACCCCCAGTCATTATCAAATACATCATCATCAACCGGTTCAAAGGAGAGAAGCACATGCTGGTGAAGTTGGGTAAAATTGACCCAGCAGTTCTGACAGTGAACTTAACCGAGGATGCAATGAACCAGTATGAGAAACTGGCCCCTCTGAAGAGTTTCTGGCAAAAGAGACAACAGGACATGGAGGAGAGACGTAGGCTGGTCGTGCGTGATAAACATCATTTTCGACTGAATGGCCGCAATCGTCCCTTCGGTCTGAGTCCCCCTAAACGGAAATACAAGATAGCAAACAGGGTCCGGATTCAGAGAATCCAAGCTGTGGAACAATTACCAAGCAAGCAGGGAGGCAGCACCGAAGACGATGCGACTGTTACAGGCGTGCCGTTAACTATCGCAACCTCCAGCCGTGCGAGTACGATAGCCGCAAATGGCATCACACACACCAGCACACCAAACAGCAGATTGCAAGAAAGGGATGACAAGAGAATTGGAAATAAAGTGGTGCGTATACGGAAATTCAAAAGTGAGGCGCGGCTGAGGAGCAAAAAAATGAAGGACACGGAAGAGGACAGAAGCATGACGGACCGCGCGGAGATTCGTGCTGTATTACAAAATCAGGACTCTGTCAGGAGTGTGAAGGATGAAGCAATGGACTCGGCTGCAAGCAGCCCCCATTTGTGTGAAAATCACACTGCCAATGCCTCTAAAAAATCCACTTTTGTATCAGCCACCTGCTCTCCTGACAAAACCACGCCATCTGTGAATGTGGCTACAAGTGTACCAGTTGTCCCCGGAGGCTATCTGCAGACACTGTTAGATGCGTCGGATACATCGAGTAGCACTGGCGTCTCTTTCTTCCCCCAGCAGCCCCCCAGGCAGTACCCGGTTGGTCTTTCCCAGGAAGAGAAGCAGTTCACTTCTCTGCATCTTGCCCAGAGCTGTGTCCTCTCTCCACCCTCTGAATCCGAACTCCAGCAGTCGCCTCAAAACTGCCAGATTGAACCGAATTTCACCCATATGTGGCGTTCGCAGCTCGGCCCCAGCCAGCCTTCATTTGCACCTGACATTCCAGAAACCCCCATTATGCCTAACAGCTTTTCTGGCCCCTTGCCCGTGCCAATGGCAGACAACTTGTCTGTCTCTGGATACAGCCAGCTGAACTTGGACAGCAACAGACTGCTGTATGAGAAGAATTATTTGCCGGAGCAGCCCTTACCGTCCGATGCCGATTATCAGGCGTGTCAGGCGCCGTGTGGGGAGGGACACTTGCAGTTGCAAAGAGGAACGCTGAATACAGACAACGGCAGGCTCATCAGTTTTGACTCAGTGGGTTCGTTGTCAGCTACTTCTAGCAATTACAGCTCTCTGAGTCTAAAGTCCTGCGAGAAAGATGGCGAAGATGACATGAACGATAACTTCTTGGCCCACTGCAGCCCAAAGCTGGTGATCCAGCAGAGTATTGACGCAATCACACCCCTGAGGGAGTCGACGGATCTGCTGGATATCTCCAACTTTACTCCCGATAAATTTCGGCACTCATCGCTGTCAGAGATGTCCCCTCCGGATACCCCCAATTTGTCGCCCCAGGTGATTGGCCCAGAGATGAAAGGAGGGGGAGTGGCTAAGACATACCAAGAAGCCCGTGAAATGACTCTGGGTGGTACATCGGAGATGAAGTGGGACTGCAACCTCATACCACAGCAGGAGCACCAGGCTGTCACACTCACAGCAAATAGTCACCAGTTCCAGTTCCACACCTTCAATGATGACGATGGCATGGGATTGATCGAGAAGGATGCCAGCGTGGGGAACTTTGACGAGCAGGGTAACCAAATTGTGAACTGTGCCAAAGGTCCAAGGTCAAAAAAGAAAATCACCAGCAAGCAGATTGCAGGACAGGGCTCCTTCCCAGAACAAAAAGGTACAAAGAAGACGAAGGCTCCGAAAACAGCTAAGGCAGAGAAAAGCAAGGCGCCCCGGCAGAATTCTCGGTCACCTAAAAAGTTAAAGACTCCACCTGATGGGAAAACCGGTAAAGGTCAGGCAGGGGGGTCCAGACTGCCCCCAAGAGCTCGTAACCTGATAGACAACATGGGAGCTTCTGGTGGGAACCTCGTGGGGGTGTCAGGGGATTGGCCTTTGGTAAAGGACCCCAGCACAGGCTGGTCTGATAGGAACAACCTTCTAGATGATGACCAGCGTGAATTTGAGGAGCCTTCCAACATCTTATCCAATATCGCTTCCGGCATGGCCGAAGTTCAGCGGTTTATGATGGCCTCCATCGAGCCACTGTGGAGTCCTGCATCTGGGGCCTGCCACCCCCCTGAGGCTAACAGCCTCAAGTTAAAGACGCTCAAAATCCTGGCAGGGACAACACCAGACTCCAAGAGGAAAGGAGCCACCTCGCCGGGAGTGACCAAGGGCAGGAAGTCCACAGGCAAGGCTGGTAAAAACCAGTCCAAGTTCAACGCCTCGCACCCCTTTTTCCCCCAGCTTGCACTAGGCTGCAACATGTTTGATAAACCTGCCCTAGGCACCCCAAGCACCAATGGTCCTGCACACAAAAAAATGTACCGTCACAAAACCAGTGCAAAATTCCCCCGGGTGGAAAACAGTAAAGGGAAGCGAGCAGAGCGAGACCCAAATAAGGACTTAGCATTGATGGGCTCTTATGAAAAACTGAGGTAATATTTTGTAGCTGGCTACAGTCGCACCCTTCCTCACTTTGCTCCCACAGCCTGCTCTGCCCCCCTCGTCCCTTTACTCCCCCCCCCCCCCCACTGACTCAATGCAAGCGTTGCATGGCAAAGACATTTCTCCTGACTACCCCCCACAACCTTATTTCCCTGAAGACAAAATGAAAAACTTGCATGAGAAACTCCTTGTACTTGCAAACTACCTATTGAGTGATTGTGTCCAGCTTGACTGGGATTTAAAAGTACCATGGCTGCAATTGTTTCTTGCTCTGTTGCTGCTTTTCGCTGGTTTTAATTTTCTTTTTTCGTTATTTTCTTTGGGTTATTTTTGTCAGAAAAAAAGCCTTGAAAATGTTTAAAAGCCTTTTTTGTGAAATGTTTTTTCTTCCCCATGTGAAACTTGCTGCCCTTCATAATATGATTTAATAACATGTAGCTTTATACGAATGCTTTAAGTAAAAAGAGTCCCCATTTTTGTTTTACACAGAATATGGGTGCCCTCCATATCAAAGTCAGTCTACACTCTGACTTGTGTCATGAGGGAGAACTACTCCATCCTGTGAAGATCCATAATTATCCACCATTACAGACCGTAGATCACTCAAGAGTGCGGAAAAATGTCTTAAGGAAGATTTTTTTTTCTGATGCAAAAAGGGAACATTTTTATGTGGATTATATCTCTATCAATCATCTACCATCTATCTATCTATGTGTGTTTGTATGTGTTTGTGTGTGAGATTACCATATTGTCTTATTTTTATTCTGATACGTGGAATGAACTTGTCATTTTTTTTATTTTTTTTTTTTTACCCCCTGAGGGCCCAAGTGGAAACAGTGCCCGAGACGTTCAGTCCTAAACCGAAAATATGTTGAATATTACTTGCAAAAAGGCTCTCACTCATCTTTCAGAGTACGATTTTTGTTAATGCCATTGTACAGAAACATATGCACTATCGGCAAAAAAAAGGATTATCATAATATTGAAATTAATGTGCCAAACTATGAACAAATATCTGTACAGACAATTTTCTATCTATATGAATATTGGCTGTTCTATTTTGTAACACTTGATGGAGAGCTGACTTTGGAAAGAAGTTATATTTTGGGACCCTCTCCGCTGGCAAGCACCTGCAGCTGACAGTGGTAATGCTACCGCACGCTCACCTTACCAAAACACAAAGACTCTGATCTTATTTCTTTTTTGTTCACTAAATTCAATTTACCTCAACATCACCCGGCATTTTGAAGCTAAGCGGGAAGTGAAGAGGGACCTCGTCGAAGACTCAAAGGACAGTGAGAGAATGGGCGCACGAGGAGAGGTTGGAGGGGCGTCAGCTGCATCTTTTGAGTAAGTATGATGCCAGCGGTGTGTTTTTCCTATGCTTGATCTACCCAGCAGCGATACAGGTTTGAAAAACAAGGTCGTGCAAATGGAGCTCATCCTTGTGAGATTGACTCTGACTCGCCTGAGCTTCAAGGACCTGGATAGAGGGAGAACATGTTCACTATTCATAAACTCTGAATTGACTTCACAATGCAAAAAATATTCTGTGTGACTCAACAGCTACAGCTTGTTTTTCTTAAACAGACAGGCCTTCTTTAACTTGTTTGAGAACCTGGGGCTTGTGAAACCTTTTTGAGGAAAAAAAAAAAAACTGACAAGTTTAAGGATATAGTCAGCTCTCTGTTTTTCAGTCCTTAATAAAAGATGCACCCATAGCAGAAAAAATGTCTGATTTGTAGGAGTTCAGTGCTTCTTTCTCAAATGGCACTGAAAAACAATCATGAAACGTACCTTTTGTGTTTTGCAGTGGTACGGCCCAAGGCAAATCTATTTACATATATATGTGGAAATTTTATAACAAGTAGGGAAATTACCATTTATTTGTTAAAAAAAATAGATAAATGGAAAAGGAGCAGCCCACAAAAAAACTGAAAATTAAACTCTCTGATATGTTAATTATACATGCTGTCAGCATTAAATCTAGACAAAAATTATTAGGGGTAGAAGGCTGCATGTGCATCAGCAGTCTCTGTTCACATATTGTCTTCAGCTGTTTGTGTTAATTATGGTGTTTTGTGTAATATGTGCCCTTTGCACGCCTCGCTGTACAGCAAAGGACACTCCGTTGCAGAGTCTGCTGACAACAGACACAGACAGACATACATATACACACTTACATACATACATACATACATACATATACGCACCTTTGATTTTAGATTTTAATTTGCATTCACTGGTGAATGATAGGTACTCCAGTTGTGTAATTATGCTACTTTAGGGGCTGAGTTGTTTTGAGCTAACTGTAGCATGACTTTTTATGGAACAGGATAACTGTTTCTTATTATTGCAATTACTTCCGTGCTTTTGTCCTGTGATACGCTATATTTTGTGTTTGCTTTGAGACGGCTGCGCTTAAGGCATTGTAATGCACTCCTTTCACTTAATTGTTTTGCACAATTGTAGACATTTTTTTTTTAATCGATAACCTGTGTTGGCCCGTTGCTGACATGGCGAACTTCCTGATGTTTTCACCCAATTAACTGCTTTCTGACAGTTGCAACTCAAAGCATGTGGCTAAGCATAGAAATACACGGTGTAGATTCTACAAAAAAAATACACTTTTTTCCCAACTGCAGTTATAATCACCGCTAAAGTGGAGACTGCACCTGCTCATATGGTCTTATTATATTTATTATAACCCTCCCCAGCTAAACTGGAAATTATATAACCCTCCCCAACTGAAGCAGGAGTTGGGTAACCAAAAGTAACATAACCCTCCTAAACTAAAACAGAAGGTTTCACAAGCATATTTGCAACAGAGAAAACTATTTCCCTCCTCCTATGCTTGCAGTTCACACGCTGCATTTTTCTTTTTACAAGTCGCATGCTGTCATTTTTGTTTTGTTGTCCTTCATTGCTTCGTTCTGCTCCTTAGCTGCTAAAAAGGAAGAAATTGTTTGCGTCACTCTTGATTGTTCCAGCTGATCAGGCAAAAGGTCGCTTCCCAGCCAGGTGGGGTTAGCGCGGCGCAGGGAAAAGTGAAAACCACTCGGGCGAACCGACGTCCGTTCAGACTCACTAGCTGACCCCGTATCATGTCTCCCGGCCAGGTCTGGGACCAGGATGAGCCGACAGTGTGACGGAACGCGGGGGCGGCCCACCTCCTCACTGCCCTTCTCCTTTCATTTCCGCCTATTGCCAGTTGAATGTACTTTCCGATGTAAAATTTTGTACAAGGTTACCACTGTTGAGCTGCTGTGTCTTAATGGTGCTAACAAAGCAAACACAGAAACAGGAAGAAAAAAAAAACTTTTTCCAAAACATGACAAATAAAGTGAAGAAGAATCAAGCTCTCTCTGTGCCCTCTTTACGAATGTATAATATACTGTTATGTTATGTTTGATGTACTTACACCATGGTTTTGACATTAATTGGAATTACTTTTTGCCTTTTCCGTTGAAAAGAATATTCAGCTTTATAAATATTGTCTAGAGTTGTTACCAGAAGGATTCCTAACAAACTCTTGACATTATGAAATCTTGTATATTTTTCAGTGTGCCAATTTGTAACATATTTTGTAAGTGTATATTTTTCTTAGAAAGTGCTGTGAAGTATTTGTGTGTGTGGGTAACCTTTTTTGCGCCTCTGTGGGCAGTGAAAAGGATGTATAATGACAGGTTTCTGGTTTTAAAAACCAAAATACAAACAACGAAAAAGAAAACATAAAAAAATCTATAACTTTTTGTTGGGAGTTTTGTAATAAGACCGATCTTGTTGTGAGAGTGTAGTGCTATCGTGTAAAAAAAATAAAAATAAAAAAAAAACATAAGCAGACAAAAAAGAAAACCAGACGAAAAAGTTATACAAGATTTGTGATCTCTTTGCTGTTTTATAGATTTTCATGTAAATTATTCTAGTATTATTTTGTTTTTGTTGTAACTGTTGCAAAGGTTTTAAATATTTGTGATCAAGCCTGTATGGTGATAATGTTATATTGGTAACTTGCTGAGTTTTGTAATAATGTTTATGGAATAAATATACAAATTAAAATAAGCTTTTGAATGCTGCTTTCAGAAGAGAGTGATTTTATTTATTTTTTTCATCACTGTACATATGCAAATGAACACGAACAAATATGTATGTAGTGTGTACATTAACATAATATTTACTGGCCTTGATTGTGGACAGAAAAACACTAAAAAATACATTAGTAGAAAATTTCAAAGAAGCGTAGAGGCTTAAGATTTATCTAGTTCAATTTACCCATTTATAAGAGAATTGTAAGGTTGTATTGTAGGAGAATATATCTTGATTTTTTTCTTTTGTCGAAAGCCTATACTCTTCCCATATTATTGTCTATGCGTTACAATTTTCAGAGCTCTGTGAGTGAACTACTGATGTACACCAGTCAGCCATAACATTAAAACCATTAGCGGGTGAAGTGAATAACATTGATTATCTCATTACAATGGCACCTGTCCAAAGTACCATTATATATTAGGCAAGGGGACAGTCAGTTCTTCAAGCAGATGTATTGGAAGAAGGAAAAATGGGCAAGTGTAAGGATTTGAGTGACTTTGGTAAAAGCCAA
Organism: Cyphomyrus plagiostoma; assembly: GCA_019775915.2. Lineage (NCBI taxonomy): Eukaryota > Metazoa > Chordata > Actinopteri > Osteoglossiformes > Mormyridae > Cyphomyrus > Cyphomyrus plagiostoma. Next base: position 13,330,818 of record JABFEA020000002.1, on the reverse strand, counting down.
ATTGTGATGGCTAGATGACTGGGTGACAGCGTCGGCAGGTCTTGTGGGGTGTTCTGGGTAAGCACTGGTTGGTACCAGAAGTGGTCCAAGGAAGGCAAAACGGTGAACTGCCGACGGAGTCGTGGGTGCCCGAGGCTCGCTGATGCATGTGGCGAGTGAAGGCTAGCCTGTCTGAATGTGATCCCACAGGAGAGCCACTGTAGCACAATTTGCTGGCTATGTCAGAACACACAGTACATTGAGATACATTGCTACGTATGGGATGGCATAGCTGCTGTCCCCTGTCCACCACCGAAAGCACATACAATGAGCACATGAGCATCAGAACTGGACCACGGAACAATAGAAAATGGTGGCCAGGGTTGATGAATCACATTTTGTGTTACATCATGTGGACGGCTGAGCATGTACGTCATTTACCTGGAGAAGAGATGCCACCTGGATACACTATGGGAAGAAGGGAAGCTGACAGAGACAGTGTGATGCTCTGGGCAATGTTTTGCCGGGAAACTTGGGTAACCTGGCATGTGGATGTTACTTAGACAAGAACCACCTACCTAAATATCGTTGCAGACCAAGAACACTCCAACATAGCAATGGTATTCCCCAATGGCAAGTGGCCTCTTTCAGCAGGATAATGTCACCATGTCACACTGCAAAAAATGTTCAGCAATGGTTTTAGGAGCATGACAAAGAGTTCAAGGTATTTACTTGGCTTTCAAATGTTCCAGATCTCAATCTGATCAAGTATCTGTGGGATGTGCTGGATAAACAAGCCTGACCTATAAGGGCCCATTTCACAAGTTATGGGACTTAAATGATCCGCTGCTAATGTCATGGTGCCAGATACCACAGGACATCTTTAGAGGTCTTGTGGAGTCCATGCCTCAGTGGGTCAAAGCTGTTTTATGACATGAAGGGGACCTACAGAATATCAGGCAGGTGGTTTTAATGTTATGGCTGATCGGTGTATTATATGTTTATTTCACAATTTATTACATGAGAGAACAGTAGAGTTGGCTTTTATGATATCAGCTGTGTCAGCCAATAACAAGGTATTGTAAATAAGTGCCAAGTATTTGCATTTGTGGCTAAAATGCAGAGATGAGAGGCAGAAGGGCACTATTGATATTGTTCTCATGGTTATGACTGCAAGACACTTAATAATCCCAAGATACTCTCCCCTGAGTGGAGAGACTGTCATCTGTCAGTATTAAGTGCGTGAGCGCCAGCTAACTAAAGCCCATTGACAAAAATTGCAAACTCAAGCTAAGAAACATTTGCGCGGGAATTTGTGACTAATGTTCTATGGCTTGAAACTTAAGCGGTGTTGAAATGTGAGCAAAAATAACAGACCCCAAGAATGAGCCTTGGCAATTTAAACTTTTTGGCATCAATGCAAGTAGCTGCATTATGCTTTGAATGGCTTAGGTAAGATGAGCTCACAGAGGTATTATATAGTAAGTGCTATGGTACAATTTATTGGTCTGGGGGCCACTGTTGCTATTTATCTGTGGGGATTTAAATGCCTTAATATCCCCATCCACTATTTGTTTTTAGTGTCTCTGGAAGGATTTCCTGTCTCTACTGTAGTCCTAAAATAGATCAGAAACATAGAACAACTGTTGTTAGGTATTTTTAGAGTTATAGAATAACAGTTGTTATGTATTTTGTCCGAAAGCCAGATTCATAGGAAATATGGCCAAGGAAAACTGCTGAGACACTGGATAAGCAAATGAAGGAGAGGTTCCATCCATCCATCCATCCATTGACTTCTGCTTTATCCGAGGTCAGGTCACGGGGGCAGCAGTCTCAGCAGGGAAACCCAGACTTCCCTCTCCCCGGCTACTTCCTCCAGCTCCTCTGGGGGAATCCCAAGGCGTTCCCAGACCAGCCGAGAGACATAGTCCCTCCAGCGTGTCCTGGGTCTTCCCCAGGGCCTCCTCCCAGTGGGACGTGCCCGGAACACCTCACCAAGGAGGTGTCCAGAAGGCATTCTAAGCAGATGCCCGAGCCACCTCAATGCGGAGGAGCAGCAGCTATACTCTGACTCCCTCCCGAATGACCGAGCTCCTCACCCTATTTCTAAGGGAGAGCCCAGCCACCCTGTGGAGAATACTCATTTTGGCCAATTGCACTCGCAATCTCGTTCTTTCGGTCACTACCCACAGCTCGTGACCATAGGTGAGGGAAGGAATGTAGATCAACTGGTAAATTGAGAGGTTTGCCTTTTGGCTCAGCTTCTTCTTCACCATGACTGACCGATGCAGCGCCCACATCACTGCGGACGCCACACCGATCCGCCTGTCGATCTCCCGCTCCATCCTTCCCTCACTCATGAACAAGACCCCGAGATACTTACACTCCTCCACATAGTTAAGGACCTCCCCCCTGACTCAGAGAGAGCACTCTAAGGACCATAGTCTCGGATTTGGAGGTGCAGATTCTCATTCCAGCCGCTTCACACTCGGCTGCGAACTGCTCCATTGAAAGCCAAAGGCCAACAGAACCACATCATCTGCAAAAAGCAGAGACTTAATCCTGAGGTCACCAAATCGGGCACCTTCAACGCCCTGGCTGCGCCTAGAAATTCTGTCCATAAAGGTTATGAACAGAATTGGTGATAAAGGGCAGCCCTCGCGGAGTCCAACCCTCACCGGAAATGAGTCCGACTTACTGCCGGCAATGCGGACTAAGCTCTGACACCGGTTGTACAGGGACCGAACAGCCCTTATAAGGCAGCCTGGCACCCCATACTCCCGGAGCACTAAATTCAGGACTCCCCGAGGGATGCGGTCAGATGCCTTCTCCAAGTCCACAAAGCCCATGTAGACTGGTTGGGCAAACTCCCACACACTCTCCAGGTCCCTGCTGAAAGTATAGAGCTGGTCCACTGTTCCACGGCCAGGGCTAAAACCACACTGCTCCTCCTGAATCCGAGGTTCAACTATCCAACCCTCCTCTCCAGCACCCCCAAATAGACCTTACCAGGGAGGCTGAGGAATGTGATCCCCCTATAGTTGGAACACACCCTCCGGTGCCCCTTCTAAAAGAGAATCTCCTCAAAGTCATCTGGAAGTCGTTTTCCATGGCCTTGCCAAACTCCTCCCATACCCGAGTTTTTGCCTCAGTGACCGCTGAAGCTGCATTCCGCTTAGCCCGCCGGTACTCATCAGCTGCTTCCGGAGTCCCACAGGCTAAAAAGGCCTGATAGGACTCCTTCTTCAGCTTGACGGCATCCCTCACCGCCCGTGTCCACCAGCGGGTTCGGGGATTACCGCCGCGACAAGCAACGATCACCTTACAGCCACAGCTCCGATCACCGCCTCAACAATGGAGGCACGGAACATGGCCCATTCAGACTCAATGTCCCCCGCCTCCCCCGAGACATGGGCGAAGTTCTGCCGGAGGTAGGAGTTGAAACTCCCCCTGACAGGGGATTCTGCCAGACGTTCTCAGCACTATACACTTGGGTCTACCAGGTCTGACCGGCTTCCTCCCCCACTAGCGGAGCCAACCCACCACCAGGTGGTGATCGGTTGACAGCTCCGCCCCTCTCCTCACCCGAGTGTCCAATACATGCGGGCGCAAGTCCGATGACACGACCACGAAGTCGATCATCGAACTGCAGCCTAGAGTGTCCTGGTGCCAAGTGCACATATGGACACCCTTATGCTTGAACATGGTGCTCATTATGGACAATCCGTGATGAGCACAGAAGTCCAATAACAAAACACCACTCAAGTTCAGATCGTGGGGGGCGTTCCTCCCAATCACACCCCTCCAGGTCTCACTGTCATTGCCCACGTGGGCATTGAAGTCCCCCAGTAGAACAAGAGAGTCCCAGGAGGAGTGCTCTCTAACACCCCCTCCAGGGATTCCAAAAAGGGTGGGTATTCTGAACTGCCATTTGGCGCATAAGCGCAAACAACAGTCAGAACCCATCCCCCCACCTGAAGGCAGAGGGAGGATACCCTCTTGTCCACCACGGTAAACCCCAATGTACAGGTGCCCAGCCAGGGGGCAATAAGTATGCCCACCCCAGCTCGGCGCCTCTCCCCTTGAGCAACTCCAGAGTGGAACAGGGTCCAACCCCCTTTGAGGAGACCCAGGCCATGCATCGAGGTGAGCCCGACTACATCTAGTCGGAACTTCACAGCTCACGCACCAGGTCAGGCTCCTTCCCCACCAGAGAGATGACATTCCATGTCCTTAGAGCTAGCTTATGCAGCAGAGGATCAGATCGCCAAGGTCCCCGCCTTCGGCCACTGCCCAACTCACACTGCACCCCTATGACCCCTCCTACAGGTGGTGAGCCCATATGAGGAGGGACCCCATGGGTGTAGGCCTGCCCACCAGGTGCTCGCCATCGAGCCCCACTCCCAGGCCTGGCTCCGGGGGGGGGGTCCGGGCAAGGGTTAACGTGAATCTCTGTTTATATACATCATAAGGGTCTGACAAGCCGCACTTTGTCTGGTTCCTTACCCAGGACCTGTTTGCCTTGGGTGACCCTACCAAGGGCATAAAACCCCGGGCAACTTAGCTCCTGGGATCATTGAAGCACACAAACCCCTCCACCACGATAAGGTGTCGGCTGTGGGAGAGGTGAAGGAGAGGTTGTCAGAGGAAGTAATGGTAGGAAATGGTGACGAATCGCAAAACTGGCAAATGTCTGCAGGAGAGAAATGTCAGCCTGGTCACCCAGCTACCATCAGGGCCTCTGTCAGCAAAGAGGGACAAACGTATCAATCCATGAGGAAAGCCACTCTCTCTGGTAAATGCCACCCAGCTCTTTGCCTAGGAGCCCACGGGCAAGGAGCCTCAACTGGCTATAAGCTCAATAGAGCTACGGAAGGACTGAATTGATCCCTGCTCTTCCCATGCAAGACCAAACACCAGAGGGGATGGAGACAGACAAAGATGGATTGCTTTTCCTGTTCATCTCCTTCAGAGGTACAACAAGCCCATCACTGAGACCCTTAGGTTGCCTGATAGAGAATGGCAGCATGCCGTGGTCTGTCAACTTTTGGAGCTGGGCCGTGCTACAGTAAAACTGGCCATTTAGCTGCCTTCAAAAGAAACATCACAATATGTACATAAGCAAAGTGTAATGTACAATCTGGGCAAGATACACAATTCAAATATTAGGAGTACTTACTGTACAGGGAACCAAGCAAACACTCCAGTAATAGAAAATTATAGAACTCCTGTTCGTATGCTTTTATGACACAATCCCATCACACATAGCCTACTGTTTGAATTTGCACTCCAAAGACTGTACACGCAACCAAAAGTGAGATCCTGATAACTCTCATTTACATATATGAACATTTACATATTTAGCAGACGTTTTATCCCAACTGACATACAATTAAAAGAGTAGGGTCAGACAATCCCTGAAGCAATTGGGGTTAAGGGCCAGATATTTATTTGCTTATCTTTTCCCTTACAGAACCTTCTGTTGGTGTAGCATTCTGAACTAAGGTACATCTATCTTCCTGTTACTGAACTAGTATAAGTTCATTGGTTGCCTATGCCAGAGGACATTCCTACTGGGATGCCAGCTCATTGTAGGGCAAATACACAATGGGATAATTCACTGACACCGCGGTAACACTTTACTTAAACCCATGATTGTAGTAATTTATAAACATATTCATGATACATTATAATGCATTCATAAAGCATTATAAACATGTCTATACTTATTTATAAAAAAGCATTGTGCATTATAGCCATGCTTATTATGCATTATGAAGCACTCATATAAAGCTCTCATTTATAATGCAGTTCAAAGCATCCTTAATGCTTATAGCTTAAAGGTATCTATAGTGTGTTATAGATGACAGCTTCAAAAGACAGTCATAATGCATGATATACATGGCTATGTTTTGCCTTTTGATAAATATTTATATACATGTTTATAAAGCTTTATGAATGCATTATAATGCATTATGAATGTCTTTATAAATTACAAAAAACATGGCCTTAAGTAAAGTGTTACCGACACCACTTTGGTTAACCACAAAATTTTGGACTATTGGAGGAAACTAGAGTACCCTCTGGAAATCATCGCAAACACAAGGAGAATATGAAAGCTTCACACATACACAGAGCCAGAGTTTGAGCCCCCAGCTGTGTGACTTTGAGGCCGTGAGACGCCATACCACCTACTCTTCCTTTATCAAACCTAAAATATTCTACTGCAAGTGCACCATCAAAATGCTAAACCAGCTGCATTTGTCCTTGAGAACCTAATTTTGCTGTGTAGCAATCTAGCTACCTAACCAGCCACATATTAAGGAGCATGTCCCTTTTTTATGCTGACAGAACTTGAAGATGATGCTGTGATTCTTGACGCCTCACAGTTGTCAGTGCGTCACTCTCATTGTCAGGGAAACGTCTTGACTTAGTGCTGCTGGTGGATTCCCGGGCTGAGATTATAATAAGTCCACAGCCAGAAACATTTGTCAGCTATAACGACAAGACATGTGCCAAGCAAACAGCATTATCACGTTAATGCAGAGAGCTAAATATAAGTGTTTCCGCAATTCAATAATCAGCCATCTGTTCTGCGGCGATATGGACGGAGACTCTGTTAATTTACCAACAATAGCCACAGATAAACTGACCAGACTAATGAAGCTAACTCAGTCTTACGAACAAGACTTTGGATGTGAAAAATGGCTGTGAGGCATTGAATATAATGATGCTGACATGAATCTAAGCTAGTGTCTAACATATTTGTGACATGAGTGAAATGGATTAAAGGGCCACATCCTGACAGTTCTTACTTTCATTGTTATGCGGAGTGACAGAGCCAAGAAAATCTAGTTTACCCACTTCCCAGAAATAAACAGGCGCTATTACTTGAAAACACAAAATATGAAGAACTGTGACCCTTTGCGGGTAAATGGAATGGAAAATAAATGAAGCGAAATACGGTGGAAAACATTAATCACCAAAAAAATAATAAAAGTGAAACTGTTTGCAACTAGTTTCTGCTTTTAGGGCTAATTGTCAATCTCCCCAAGCTGTACTTCATACTTCATTATTGAATTCAGAGTATTCTTACGTTTATATTTTCACATTAAATTACAAGACAAAGGTTTGTTGTTTAGCCAGTGACAATCTAGAAGGCTGTGTTTTGTGGCTACTGTTCCCACCCAGGAAGTCACATATGACTGCGTTTCTCACGCTCATATCTCTCCTTTGCTCTTCCTCCTGACCACTCAATCAATACCCTAATTCCTGCCCATTCAGACAGCTCCCATCTCGGAGATGGCAGTGCTCACAGCCCCCCCCGGGCATTTTCTGGTCACATAATGCAGGGGGGGGACGCTCATGAGGAAGAGTCAAGCTGGCAAGCACCACTGACCTGTGTAGAGCAAAGGTTATGTTCTGCACTGAAGCAAAAATCAGCTAGACAGATCTGCTTTTACCAATGTGTACTGAATGTGTCCCGTTGCCAGTGACTTCCTTGGCAACGATCCGCGGTAGGTGCCGGGGGCAGGTCCAGATGTTCCACAGCTTGTGGCACCACACTGTCACATTTTAATGTAATTGTATTATGCTGTTTCTCTCACGGTTCACTGATGATTCCTGCTATAAAAAGAGGAAGCCTGTCACAATTTGGGGTTAGGTGTACTAAAATCTGCTGACATGCCTTGGTAAAAATTAGCAGCTGTCCTTCACTAACCTGCAAGGATGAGAGGGGGAAAAAATAGTTTTAGTCCTTGCCAAACCGCGGCTGCTAATTACCAAATAACTGCAAAGCATTTTGTTATGCAGATGATTTGACAGTTTATTTTCTTGGTCTATAGTTCATTTATTTCTTTTCTTTTTTATGTATATTTTATTATTGGCACCATATTGATTTTTTTCACCACCTGCTGCTGTGTTAAATGTTTATGTGGCATCATACACGTTTAATGAAAACATGCATACTTCATTGTTCTTGTCACAGGAAAATGGCCTTTTTTAAGTGGAAAATATTTTTTTTCTGTTTCTAACTATTTTTTTCAAATTGATGTCGACACATGAACAGAGTGACACGTGGCGAGGTTCGGCTGAAGCGTCCCACATTATTTTATTTAATTTTTATTTAACACAAAGAAAGCACAGGCAAAAATGCTTTTAAATAATGCAGACTAACTTGGGATTTTTGAAGTTCAGTGGATAAACTTCACTGTGACTGCAACTAAAATAATGTTTTTTTAAAAAAACATTAAAAATAAAAGACCTTCACACCCTAACATACATCTTTCATCCTCTAATATGTGATTTTTCTCACACCTAATTAATACTAATGACTACACGGCAATTAGTTGTCCTTATCCCCCCAAGTAAACATGCAGAGAGTGCTGGTGGCCCACATGCTACGGAACAGGATGAAATTAGCTGAAACTTCAAACTGCATTTGAACTCTGTGTTTAACTCAGGTTATTCATTTGCCACTGAGCAAACACTCAGATCTGGGGAAAAAACAGGACTGCCCGTAGTGGGGAGTAAGATTTCAGAAACAAAAACAACAGATTTTCTTAATAGAAAAATAGGAGTTCTGATAAATCACATAATGTTATAGTGAAGGCATATACTATATATGTTTAATGTTTTACTAAGCTTAATAATTACTGCTCCCACAAAATCACACACATATATTTTATTTTCTTATGCCAATATATTCTAGAAATAAAACCTTGCTCAAGTGATATGGCATGCTGGGTAGCATGCCTGCCACACACATAAAGGGATGGGGGCATATTTGCAGAATTTGCGCATGCAATGATGCATGTAACTTACTCACCCTGCTCAAATGAGAAAAGATGAGATATGTGAAAAGAAGCATTCCAATGTACTTGGGTTTGTGCAAATGGTAAATGAAGCATCGTTTCATAGTGTGTGGTTGTGTCCCTGTGATAAACTGGCATTCTGTTCAAAGTGGCATGCTACGCTAGACTTATGCACAGGCTAACCTGGGCTGTAGACCAGGACCCCAAAGTATAGGGGCCCAAAATGTTTCTATCTGGTTGTTACAGTAGCAGTGTATGGTGTAGGTATAGCCCCAACAATAACTATAGCCCTGCAGCCCCAACCCCCTTGCTTCAGCCCTATTGTCAATGTATCTTCCTGGACCATGATCCTGGGTCACTGGAAAACACGGTTAAATACGATTTTTTGTTTAGTATATACCCAGGCAGCCTATTAGCCTATCTGCACATGTTAGGCTGTGGATGTAAACTGGAGTACTAAGAAGAAACCTGTGTGACAATCCAGACAAACACGGTGGAGGAGAAATTCAAAACATTGGAGGTGTGAGGTAATGGTGCTTCCTACCAAGCCCCCCTGCTGCCCTCAACACGTCAACTGACTGTGTTCAAGCAGTATGTCATATGCACAGCAAGGTTTTATCTCAGATACGGGCATTAAGAGGAGCACACCCACTGACTAACATTAAGAAGGATACATTGCAATATAGAACATAAACAGAAACGACATCTAAATTCATTTAATTTCAGAAAGCATTTCGCGCTATGAATGCGCGAGCCATGATCTGGTGCCCGCCTCCGCAATACCCAATGCCAACATTAGATGTCGCTCAACGTATATTCTAATAGTCTAATGCCTTGCTGGTCGTGTACGGACGGGCATCGGCTACAGATAGTGTGGATAACGTTTTAAATTGTGCAGTTTGGAACCAAAACCTCGTCATGGATGTTATAATAGACCTCAGGGTCGTAATCATTGCAATTTATGTTGAAATAAGGTTACTTCGTGTAATATCCACGCCTTTTAATGTTTAATTAACAGCCGTTTTCAGCATCTGCGGTACTTCTCGCCGACCACCTGAGGGCGCCAGCCGGCTCCCGTCAGCACCGGAATTCATCCCCATATCCGCCTGTGGCGTATTTCCGGATCGCATTTTCCAGTTTCCGCAATATTTTGCCATAATAGAGAGAAAATGGCGTCTTGAGATTGTACCTTCTTAAGACGTATCGGAGGGAAAAAACGAAAGAAACAGAGTTACAAAAACGGACCGAAAGAGGTATTATCGGCCGAGCTTGCTTTACTTGCGGAATTACTTTAATTAGTTCTATAGGATAAAAAGCTTGTTAATGTTCAGCTAACGACTGTATGGGATAGAGGAAGCCCTTCACTCAGCTTCCCGTAGAGAGTTACACAACACAAGAGCATATCTGGATTGGGTGGAATCCACCCATGAAATATCATAAAAGATAGGCCGTAGTATTTTTTTGGCAGAATATATGTACTTTCGTTGTATTCCTAGGTAGGCCTGTAACGCTAGTAATGTAGCTTGTATTATAACTAGTCAGTTAACCAGTTATGACTAACGCTACGATAGAAAGTACATCCTAAACAAGAACCGCGTCGACTGATTCATAATATAACAAATACGTTCGTAGTACGTACAGTTTCTATTTCTGGTTAATATCATACCATGTAGTTTACCGTCCAGCCAGCGAGTTGGCCAACGGTCTGGTGCCATTTTGTTTTTTTTCTCTCGTATTCTAACATTAGTCAGCCTGTTTCACGTCGACCTTTTGTTCGCTTGTAAGAGTTGTAGCCGGCCTCTGGTGTGATCCGTTTAACTAACTCGTCCCATTAGTCGTTTCTCGCTAGCTTGTCAAGTTGAAAAGTGGCCGCCTGAGAGAAGGTGTAGTTAGCCGCCCGACTAGCTGTGCTAATGGAGAGCAGATGACGCACGGCTACCACCGGGCCCATTTTATCGGGCGACAGCCGGGGTGCCGTGGAAATTAAAAGCAATTCGCAAACACACTTGAAGGCTTTTCAGTGACCTTGTGGTCTCTGTCTCTCTTAGTATTAATTCGCCATCTATAAGCTAGCATGTATAATCACCTGTGATTGAACACTTTGTAGTAGTTACCGTTAGGAGGTTTTTAAGCGGTGTCTGTCGTTGTCTTGTTCTACATATAATACCCATCCCTTTCTTTTGTATCAGGTCGTACTTTACAATGGTTACAATTCAAGCACAGGGACTGGTCATTGACTGATGCAGTTGCGCCAGTTTCAGTTGCATGCTGCTTGACTAAGTGATCTGGATGCTTTGGATTGATGGTTTATGAGTTTTGTAAAATGAGTGAAACTTGAGAGTGATCCATAATCTCCTCCCTGTTCTCAGTTGCACTGGGCCCGCACTCCCCCCACCCCCTCCCTGGCAGGCGATGGAGAATTCTGACAGTTTAGAGCAGGGGACTGGCGAGCAGTCGGATTCTCAGCGTCGCCAGCAGCTGGACCGTCTGGATCGAGAAGAGGCCTTCTATCAGTTTGTCAATGGCTTGAGCGAGGAGGACTATCGGCTGATGCGAGATAATAATCTCCTGGGCACCCCTGGTAAGAAACTCATTTATTTAAACCCCTCCCCAACTGACTTTGCATTTATGGTTGGCTTTCTACCACCCTGTTTCATCACCTAAAATGGCACCCAGGATAATTTTCACATAACCTCGGTAAATGAACCTAGGCAATCGCAGCTGTATTGCCTTGGTGGGATGGATATATGGCACAGGATGTGACTCAGTTGGGAATAAAGAGTGGTTTCTCCTAGCAGTGGGATTTCAGGCCATGTATATGGGGTCCAGAAAGACCTGACTCAAGTTTAACTGTGTTGTAAAGCCTAAAACAAATAGGACGTTTAAATATTTAAAGTGGGGTCATGAATAACCAAGGTTTCCATTAGTTCTGTTAAAACCTGGGTTTGATTTCCGAGCAGTTTTCTGGGAACTAATCCAGAGGTGTGTTTCACTTGATTGAATTCTGTCCCGAACATTTAATGGAGTCCAATTTATTTTCAGAGCTGATTCACAGGCTCTGAAAATTTACTGCAGGTTTTATTAAAAAGAAGGGATAATTTGTCATTTAAAATAGGTTTTCCAATTGTTGGGTCTGGCTGTTTATCATTTTAATGGTTTCAAATTGATTGTAAAACCTTTTGTTATGAAATGATACCCTTGTACCAATTTGTAAACTCATGTTCCTTCTCTGTTTACGAGTTTGAAACTTGAAATTTTATTTGCTGTGTGCTGCCAGACACATGCTACTGAGCAACATGTCAATCCCTATCATATACTTAGTAGTGTGTGCATGCATGTTCTGCATTTAATTGTGTTTTAAAGGTTTGTTTTCTGAAATCTGAAGGTTTTATGGGTTTGTATGTCTCATTTGGTGTTCCTGTGGGTTTACCATGCATGCAAACAGTGTGAATGGTTTTGCAGTCTTTTTTTGTAAAACTAAATTTTGCCCGTCATTTTTTTGGGCAAATACCGTTTTACATGTCATGAATTCTTTGGCATTGTGGTTTATATTAGGAACAAAGTGTATGGGTCGTTTTGTCACAGGCTTTTTTCCCCTGTAACTTCTAAATCCCGTGAGAGATTTACATCATCTTTTTTGCATTCCTTGGCATTACACTCTGTGACTTAAGTTGAACCTTCTGGTCTGGTCGATGCATTTTTCTCCTAAATTAGCTGAATGTACCGAGGATAATTGGCTGATCTTTTAAATGTTTAATGTTACAGTTCCCTTGGCAATTTCTGGCCATTTGTAAGTGACATTCCCTTGTGCTGTAATAGTGCAATTTTGGAATCATTTAATTTGTGTTTTTTATTATTTATTGAACCCCCCTCACTCGTAATTTGACCAGCCTGGCTTAAATGTTAAGCTGTCTGGAATTTTTGAATTAAGCGCTGATTTGCTGGTTTTAAATTCTGAATAGGGCTTGTGTCCGTGTGCGCGCATGTGTGTTTGTGAGAAGAAAGAAGAGACAAAGTGAACATCAAGAACCAGTGAAGATGGTCAATCCATTTCTGTCCCAGGACAGTGAGAGGGAAGGTAATTTTGGAGCATCCTTTTCACCAAGTGTGGTGCCAGTTGACGGCATTGAACAGGCAGTGCTTGTCCTGGTAAGTCTGCTGGTCTCCAGTCCTGTCCTGTTGCTGGTTTTACACGAAAGGATACAGCCGTCTGGACATCTACTACAGTGGAGTACTAGGTGCAGTTTTTTTTGTTTTTATGTTTTGTGCTATATCTTTTTTGCCCCTCCAGCTTTGCTGTATTCTTGTTTTGAATTTTTAAGCAAGAATTTAAATTAGCCTCCAAAAAAGCAAAATTCAAGTTGGTAACCTCACAGCAGACTTGGTTTCTGGAAGCTGCTTGAATACATGATTCACTGTATTTGATAACAAAGCTCAAAATTGCAATTTTTATTTTCTGTAAGGCGAGACAACTGAGGAAGAACTTTTGAGTCGACTTCAGCAAATCAAAGATGGACCCGAGCCTTCGAGCAACACTGAAGGCAGAGCTGATGAGACTAGCGGTATGTCACTGATAAATTAGCATCATTCATTGGAAACTGAGCCTCTAATTTAATCTTGGCCTGCAGTTTGATGCCAGGTCAGTTGGTGGTGCTGTAGCCTCACAGATCTGGGCTCTGTTTGTGTTGTGCGCATTGTCCAGTGTGTCCTCTTCCCTGTGTTTTGCTCTTTCTGGTATAGGCTTCTGATTCTGAAGCCCTGTGTAGTTTTGGGTGTGCAGTTGTTTTTGCAGTGCTGTTTCAGAGTTTGATCCTATTTTTTTTTTTTAACATTTTGTGGGATTCAGGATTTGAATGCTATTTTAATCTTGTAGGATCTGAAGTTTCTGAGGAAGACTCCAGCGGAGACTCGCTTCTGGATTGGCTGAACACCGTCAGGCGGGCAGGCAATACGACGCGGAGCGGTCACCGTGGAAACCAGTCTTGGAGGGCAGTGAGCAGGACCAACCCCAACAGCGGCGACTTCCGCTTCAGCCTTGAGATAAATGTCAATCGTAATGTTGCCGAGCATCAGGTGTGGACCCATGATACTGCGCCGGCGGAAGGTGACGGGGCAGAGCCTGCTGGTCCCAGGGTGGTGCCGGAGGCTGCAATGGAAACCTCAGATGTGGTGGAGGAGCCAGTGGTGGAGGAGCTCGCTGTTATCATGGAGCCTGAGCCAGAACCCTTGCCCGAGCCCCAGCCCCAGCCTCAGCCCCAGCCTCAGCCCGAGCCCCAGCCCAGTCCCGTTCCTCCGAGAGTTGAGGCTGCCCCAGAGCCTGCCAGCCCTCATGCACGGGCGCCAGCTCCTCCAAGTCCCCTGGCAGAGGATTCTTCCCGCAGGGGCCAGAGGAGGCCCAGGAGCCGCAGCCCGGAACGACGGCAGACCAGGTCGCGCCCCGATAGGAGTCGTTCTCCTCTTAATCTGGACCGACTAGACGGGCTGACCTCAGGGCTTCGCCAGCCATCCCCTCGCTACCCCAGCATAGTCCCCGAGGTGGAGGTGGAGGGCAGCTCCAGGACCCGACAGCACGTTACATCCAGGCAGGGTGCCGCCGAGCACGACCCCCAGCCGGGGCGTGCTGGGGCTGAACCGACCCCACCTGCACCGGAGGCGGAGGGCGGCGCCAGTGCCGAGGGGGGACCCGCTGGCCGTCGCCCCCCGACCATCATGCTGGACCTGCAGGTACGGCGTGTACGGCCCGGCGAGTACCGCGCCGGGGACAGCATTGCGAACCGCACCCGCTCACGGTCCCAGACGGCCAACAACACCTACCTGTATGAGAGTGAGCGGGGCGGCTTCAGGCGGACCTTCTCGCGCTCGGAGCGTGCCGGCGTGCGCACCTACGTCAGCACCATCCGCATCCCCATCCGCCGCATCTCGGATGCCGGACTGAGCGAGGCCACCTCCATGGCCCTGCAGTCCATGATCCGGCAGATCATGACGGGCTTCGGCGAACTCAGCTACTTCATGGACTCCGACACGGAGTCCCTGGACTCTGGCCGGGGCTCCGCCCACAACCCAGAGCAGGCGGCGTCCCCCGGAAACCCCGAGGCCCCGGCCGCCCCCGAGGCCCCCTCCGCCGGCCCCCAGGAGAGCGCCGGCCCGCGGACGGAGGAAAGGCCCGGGGAGGGCGCCGCCTCTGCCCCCGCGTCCAGCAGGCCGTCCCGCCCGGCGCCTCGCGCGCCCATCAGCCTAGAGGAGTCGGGCTCCCTCCCTTTCCTGCGGCTGGCCCACTTCTTCCTGCTGAACGACGACGACGACGAGCAGCCGCGTGGTCTCACCAAGGAGCAGATCGACAACCTGGCCACGCGCAACTTCGGCGAGAGCGACGCCCTCAAGACGTGCAGCGTGTGCATCACGGAGTACGCGCAGGGCCACAAGTTACGCAAGCTGCCTTGCTCACACGAGTACCATGTGCACTGCATCGACCGCTGGCTCTCCGAGAACTCCACCTGCCCCATATGCCGCAGGGCCGTCCTCGTGTCTGGCCGGGAGAGCGTGGTTTAATGGGGGCCCCCACACACCCCGTCGCAGTACCTTTAAGCCTTTTTACGTATTACTACGGCAAACCGTGTGTCACACCACAAGGTTTTAGCTCACACTTAACGACCTTCTCATCTTTTCACCGCAGTGGGTTTTCAGGCCTGCTGTAGCTCTCTTTTGGGTTTAAGTGGAGGTACAACAAGGTTGGCGCTATAGCCATTCAGGCGACGGCAGCAGGGCACGTCCCTGGCGACCCCCGAAGCTTGCAATCAAATCACTTCTCTCCTGTCTTTCGTAAATTTAATAATCTGTGGTAACACTCGACGCAGCATCATTAGTCTGGTGTGGTCTGCTGAGTGATGCGGTCCCGAGTGGAATGATGCAGGTGCCAGGAAGGCAAGGGTGTGTCCCGTGCACGTAACGGAAGCTGACATCCTGACCTGTAGTGTCACGGTGTGGAGACTGGGGTCGTGCCTCAGCTGCTAACCTACAAATTCTACGGTTAAGGTTTTTCAGTGCTTGGTAAACCAACTAAAAGCATTTTTGCCGGGGATCACGGAGGGATTCTTGGAAACGTGCTCCTCGGCCCCGGAGTGCGTCCATGGAGGTCTGTTTGATGGGATCCCTTCAGTGACGTCGGGGAGGAACACCACGCCGTTCCTCTGCGGTGTTTTTCGTTGGCCCTCTGCCCTTACCTGTCCCTGTACCCCTCTATCCACTACCTGCATGGCGCAGTCTGCTTCGTTCCGCTTCTGACGTGTTGTAGTGTGGTGAGGGCATGTGTGTGAGATGAGTAGGCACTGCAGGTAGTTTAGTTAAGGGCGACCTTTATATAACAAGCTAGTTGGTTCTTCCCTCGTAGGGGATGGTCTCTGAACACCCATGGCGCTGCCCCCCTTCCCCCCCCCCCCCCCTTCCAAAATGCGGTAACCCTGTCACTTCCCAAGTGTTCAAGCAAGTATTTTTTTGTACAAGCTTTTGTTTTGTTTTTTTTTTAAGTAAATACAACTCAAGGACGGTCCATATGTATTATTTGATGGTCAGTGTATCCTTCCAGGCCTGGATGTGCAGATATCGATCACACTTGATGGGGTTAGGTCTCTGTGTGTGATACTGAAAAGCAGCTTCCGTCGCCCCCTCCTGGAGATGGGAACACCAGTCTCGCATAAGAAAACCCAGGAAACGTCAACAGTGAAACTCTCTCTCTATAAATGTTAACTGTGAATATAAGCATACAATCAAGCCTTAGTTTCCTCTTTCTCTATAGGTTCTGAATGTTCCGGAAGCTCTTCTGTGTACCCTTGGGGAGCAATGATCTGCAGCCTTTGTTCCCCTCCTTTGCTATAATTGTTTTTTTCCTCTTGGAGTGCAGTGGTCAAATTCTTCTCTGGAAGAAAAGCATTCAAGTTTTATTCTGTAAGCCGTGTATTAAATGAAGATATTGAAAACTAAGGGACAGGTACTGTTAATTACAATGGTATAAATATGACTTGATTTAGAATTAGCTTTGAAGTGGAGAAGAAGAAGCCTGTTAAACTGGATGCCAGTGTAACGGGTCAAAAACCTGTTGTGGGGGGAAAAGATTCTGGGAATTGGTAGGACCAGTTAAGTTGATTGAACTTATGGTTAATCATAAGCTTTTGCATATTTAAGAATTTTAATAGAAATTCTCTCTAGGATATTAAAGTATGTGCAAAAGATTGCAAGCACCACGTGTATGTATGTATGTATACATTTTTTACCATGTTTCTCCATAATTCTAATGGTGACCTTGTCACAAGTCACCCCCCCCCCCAAATATTCCCATAACATTAAAGCTTGCTTCTCCTATTGTCTGTCTTGTATTTTTTCCATTTGGTTTAACATATTTCACTGGAGATGTTAATATTTACCTTAAGCATTCATGGCAACATAGAAGTTTAATGTGGCCCTATTTTCCTTTGCCCTTTAGAAATGCTGTCTCCCATGTTTTATGAATATACTCTCAGGCCCGACTTTCTGGTTTTGCCCAGCCTCCCCCCGGTTCCTTGTTCATTTTGCTTTGAAGACCCATAACTTTTTTTTTTAACATGATGGTTACTCACTTGCTAGTTGTATTAGATGTAAGTGTGTATTTTTGGGGCACGGCAGTCTGAAAGGTGTATTCCATGGTCTCGATGATTTGCTCCTGTGTTTGGCCACACCGATTAGAGTGAAATGCAAAACAATGAAAATAAATTTAATCATCTGTAAAAAAAAAAAGTAATAAAAAAACAGTTCACCCACACTTTGTGATGAACAGCAGGCTGTAATTTGATTTTTTTGTAGGTTAGAATATGCCACGTTGCACTGGGTGGGGAGGGTGGGTGTTGTATTCATGTTTGCATGGTTCAGTTTATTTTTGCATACATGATCTTTCACTTCGCCACAGAGTCATAGATCTACTAGTTATCTTGTTCGCAATTTTTTCAGGTGGTCAAATATGTTTCAACTTTGTTTTTCATTGTGGATTTCATTATATACTCACAGTACCCAGAATTATCTAACTTTCTTTTAATTCAATGGTTGTATAGAAGGTCTTCAAGCAGTTAAGAATGTCTTTATATGTAACACCACATTCATGGGTATATTTTCTTTCTTTGAAAGCACTTTTGTGAAATTATGAATCCCCACAATATTTTTGAAATGTATTTTTGATTTGTGTGTTGTCCCTCAATGTCTACATAGTGTTTTCTCATATTTAACTGTTTTCCTTAAATATTATCCATAGCTCATTTTAAATTGAAATGCATGGTCTGGGTTGTTTGGGAAAAGTCATTTTAGGACAGGTGAAATTGTACCATGTGTATAAACGGAGTGTGATTAAAGGATCCTGATCACATTCACACTGTAGTAACGAAAGCTGCCCCTTCAGCCATTCTCCGAACTCTGCGGTTGTTTTCACTGTTGGATGCGTCTTTTCTGGAAACTTTCAACATCGATTGCAAGTCGGGTGTCAGAAATGCCTGGTTTTCAGCCCTGGATCCTTTTGTACAGGACACTTGGAGAAGACAGCATATTAACTTGAACAAGTATTTCAAGTGCTTTTATTTTATTTTTTTAAGTCAACGATGGGCGTGTTTAAGTGTGGATTTGAGCACCATTAATTGGGGGATTTTTTTTTTCTTTCCTTTTTTTGTGCTGCTTGCTGGATGAACTCGTGCTCAGGTCCCTTCCTTGCTGACCGTGGGCATTGCTGTTTGCCGCTTTGCACATGCCTCCAAGAGATGAGATGTGTTACCTGGACTGGGTCAACCTGGAGAGGACGACTGCAGCAGCCATGTAGGTTTGGCCTGCCACGGCGGCGCTGCGATGTGTAATTCATTGTATATTACAGTCAGAAATAAAGAATGGACAGCTTTTCTTTGATATGAGGGGCTTCCTTGATTTATTCTGCTGTTTGGCCGATTTGATAGCTTGCTTCAGTGATGATTTTGTACTCCATGGGCGTAGTTAATGGGTGTTGGTGCTGTGCCGTAATGCTGTGGCTGTCGGCTGGTTTTGCCGCCTGCCTGTGGTTCCCACAGCACTACTGTAGACGGCCAATGAGATACAGACAAGGGCGAATGTTGTGCTCTAAGTGTTTTGCTGTCATGCTGTTGTTATAGTGTGGGCTAAGCCTCTGTGCCTGTGGTCGGAAAGCCGCAGGTTCGAGTGCGGATTCAGAGTCATAGTACCACCTGTGGGCCCTTAACCCCCAGCTCCATGGACACTGCTACAGAAGGCTGCCCTTCACTGCCAAGTGTGTTCTCGCCAGTATCTGTGTGTACCGTGGAGAGTGAGATGAGATGGGGAAAAGGAATTCCCTAACGGTGATCAATGAAGTGTCATTAATGAATTAATTGTTATTAGTAGTAGTAACTGGGCAATGCTCAACGTTGCGATGAAACTGCAGCATTTCTACTCCAAGGTGGAGGCCAGCGAGCCACTATGCTACCTTTATAGCCTCTGTTGAATTTTCGAAAAAAGAAATACACCGAAGACCTTTTCAGAAATAACAACCAACAGAATTACACTTTCAAATGCTTTAGTGACACTTTGTTTTGCCGTCCTTAGGCCAGAGCTATTTAGATGCTGATACAGGAGTGCAGCAGTATGAGAGGATCTCTACCCAGCTAGCTGTGTAAGACAAAATCCAGGCCCTTCAGCTGAAATGCTGATGTGCTTGAAGAAAGTCTGCCGCTGCTGCTATTCCTCTGCCAAGGGATACCCTTCTCCAGACCAAATGTTCTATCTCACGGGTAGGTAACCTTGGTCCTCGAGTGCCAGTGTTATAATGGTGATCCTGTTAACCGGTGACAAGCGAGTTCATGTGACATGCGTTCACTTATTTTTGCAGCAGATGGAAGCAGATTCATCAAATTTAGAGAGCTGAATAAGAGATGTGCACTAATGAAGAAAATGGCGTGTCCTGCACATTTGTAAAATATGACAAGCATGCAGTTGTAAAGGTGAATATGAAGTTGAACCCCTCATGAAAAGATTGCTGTTGAAGTAGGACTACATATGAGTAAGTTACCTTAAATATGGACAATAGTGAATATTTACAAATCTATTTCATGTTTAAAAAATTGAGAAATCTGTCACCACCATACATCTGCAAGGATACGTAAACATTGGCACTTGAAGGCGCTTATCACAAATTAACAGGATCACCACTTAAATCATAATACTGGTATCCAGCAGGTTTTCTACCTTATCCGATGAGTTACTATCTGCCTGAGATCAGATGTGGTTCATCAGAGACCAGGTAGGATGGAAATCCTGCTGGATACCGGCACTCCAGGCTCAGGACTGCCTACCATTACTCCATCCAGTGTCTCCATTGCTGTGCAAAGTGCAGATTATGTGTTGCATGTTTTTGCGTGGATCACACTTCTACATTACTGAGGACAACCATAGACATTATGTGTTCATGTAATGTTTCTGGGAAAGGACAGAGTCCTTTCAAAAGTATGATTCATGTTGCTTGGAATGTTACAGTGCTCTTCTGGCTTTGGGTTTGTGTTTTTCTCAGCTGCAGCTCTAAGACCTTTTGGGCTGATAGGCATAAAGGTAACAAAGAAACTGATATTTAAAGCCAGATAAACACTGGGGTTTGATTAAAACTATAAGTATCACATCTGTGGAAAAAAAAAATAGATTTTTGCTGAATACGTCTTAGAAACTTCCCATCTGATAAAATTTAATTGCTCCAGAAAATTGCATAGCTGTGCAACTTCACAGAGTGTACTATACATATTATCTAGCATAATTCCTGCTCCTTTTCTGTATGCTAATTTAAAGTCTTCTCACTGGAACCCATGTCCTATTAAACACTGTCTTGATTGATCTCAATCTTTACGCGGAAAATATTAAGAAATTAAGAAACTCAGTATACTTTATTTATAAAATAAGTTGTACTATTCAGTGGATATTGAAAAGATATAACCGAATTCGTTTTCGGACACATTATACAGAAAGCGAAAACCTGGTCACTGGTGTCCACGGTTCACATAATAGAGGTATTACGGTACTCCAGGAACTCCGTTTGAGAGAATCCAGAAGTTGACGTTTCGGAGAGAAGTTGTTTTCCGCGTCGCTTCGAAATGTCTGCGGCGTTGAGGAATCTGGGAAGTTTTGTGGCGCTTTGTGCAAGAGCTTCTTATAAGGTAATACCACGAAGACTGTCTTGCTTTCTCGCTGGGTTTGGAAAAGCACATCCTATGCCTTAAGTGCCTACAGTAATATCTACATACCCCATGTCATTGGTGCGCGTGCGGAAGTAAACGGTTTGGGAAATATATTCATTGCAGTATAAAAACCACTAAATTGCAATTGTATTTAATGTGTACGTTTTGATATATACTTGATATAGTCACTTACTAACAGTTATAGTATATTTTTGTGGTGTAACCTATAAGAAGTATACATATCTGTCCTACCTGAACAATAAATTTTAATTACAACGCAACGCAATGCAGTACGTCAGAATAGAATGAAAACAAGGTATCAAACTGGACAAAAATAATGTAATTATTGCTCGAATATTAAGCTCTAGCACTTGTCGGAATGACATTTGCAGTCGATGTGTTTTTGTGTATCGTCCCTTTTGTTTCGAAAGACTGCAAGTAGATCAGGTCTTAGACTGTAAGACCCCTAAATACACTATATACGCTTTAAAGTCCCTGACTGGAATTGTGAATGGACCCATCCCAAATAAAAAATACGAAAGACAATGGGGTAGAGCTTCAGCTGGAGAAATATATGTTACTGAATGTAGTGCCTGTAGTGTGCCTAATTCTGCCGTCATTGCGAGTTACATAGTTGGATCTCACAAGTCCTTGTCCCTCTTCTAGCCCCTTGTACATGGACGTTCACCAGTGGTTCGGCTTTACGGGTCCTGCCCAATTCGGATCAGCAAGCTGGACCACCTAGTTCTCACAGTAAAGAGTATACCTGACACCATAGCTTTCTACTCGTCGGTCCTTGGTATGGAGGTCATTACTTTCAAGGTAGAGGAGTTGTGAACACTCTATACCTAGACTCATTTCCTATTCTAAAGTACAATACCTTTCATTTAACCGAAAAAAATGCACACATTTAACAGGGTAGTTTATTTTTAATTAACAATTGCTGTGTAGGGATGTTAAATGTAATCTTTCACTATATTTATTTTGGCTGTGTGTTCTCATAAGGTGAGACCATATTTTTTTTAATACCCCTGTCCACCAGGTGTCAGCATTGTATAACAATTGCACTGATTTCTGTAGAAGTCAACGAGGAAGAAAAATAGAAGTAATTTCCTTGCACTGTTTGTGTCACTGTACGTTTGTAATACTTTAATCGTATTATAATACATTTATTATTATGATATTATTCAGGTGTTCCTGATATCATTCCTTTTTATTGGACTCAGGGAAACCGCAAAGCTTTGGGTTTCGGGCAGCAGAAATTCAACCTCCATGAAGCTGGGAAGGAGTTTGAACCAAAAGCTCGACTCCCCACTCCAGGCTCTGTGGACCTGTGTCTCATCACCACAACCCCTTTAGCCACAGTGGCTGCCCATCTTCAGGTGAGCAGCCCCCCTAACACCTCATTGCTGTAAACCCCCCAGCTAAGGCTCCATTACATAAAGGTCCCAGAAGGCCACTTTCTCAGTGTTTCTTTCTCACTTTTCTTACCATAAGAGTAGATCAAAAAACACCTGAACTGGACCAATATGCCATTTAGTGCATGTGTGTTTTTTTTTGGAGTATTTTGATATCAAGTCAAAACCTCCAGACAGGATCCACAACCTGAAACATCTGCTCATCATGTTACATCCTTGTCCTGGACAGAAAAAATAAACACACCAGTAAAGTTTTCCAGACTTGGAGTCATCTAGATCTGATTTGCAGATCTAGTCCCCGAATGAAAAGGGTAGTGTTCAGTGCCATAAAGCCTAATCTCTGACCTCACTCTGAGGTTTACAGTATCGTATGTGAAGGTAATTTCAGTATTGGTTATGGCGGTGCTCTCCTGCATGTGTTTGTCAGTGAGAAAGGGCCTTTTGCCTCGTCTTTGGGGTGTGGTGTCTGTGCCTGTGACGTGTGCGTACACCCTTGTGTGTCTGCAGGCATGTGGTGTACCGGTGGAAGAAGGTCCAGTAGCGAGAACCGGGGCAAAGGGTACTATCACCTCCCTGTATTTCCGCGACCCCGATAACAACCTCATCGAAGTTTCTACTTACAACGAACCTCACAAAGGGAGGGAGCCCTAGGTCATGATCCTGTTCATTGCCGATTCATTCATTTTTTAATTTAATTCTTGAGGCTCTTTCTGTACAGGTGGGCTTGTGTCTGTCATTTGGGGCAAAAAAACCCACTAATTGTTCAATTTTAAGGTTAAATTATAGTCTGCGTGGTTGAAAATAGGGAGTTTGCTACGAAACCATTAAAAGTGATGGAAGATTTGACGCAGTCCGAGTGTGAAGAAGTGCTGAATAGGCCCAGCAGTGTTGGACATATGTGGGTGTGAGCCATTCACGCACGTAAGAGCAGCCACCTTTGGCCCCAGAACAGGTCGGGCTTTAGAAACGGGTTGATAAGATCTAGAGTCAAAGCTGAGGCCTGATTATTGCCACTAGCTGCAGTTGCTATTTCTAGGGTTTATGGAAAACTCAGCTTTCTTCCAAAGTGCCCTGTATGACACCCGGCCCTGGTTCTGATCCAAAATAGACTTTAAATTTTGTTTAGTGTCTGTGTAAAAAAAAAAAAAAACAACACTGAAATAGATCTTGAAAACAAGTTTGTTCAAATAAGAAAATAAATGTATGGGATTTTTTTAAGCCTCACATACATGCTACATGCTAGTGTTTCTCTTATCTGTGCTCCTAGTATCAAACCGTGCTGTGTCTTTGAATTGAAATGCTGTAATAAATGCTCTTGAGTGTTTCATTATTATGTACCTACTATAATCACTGGTTTTGCCACCGATCACCTAAACCTGTTACATGGAATGGCTGTTTACAGAAGTGATTATTTTCTGATAAAGCAACTAGTCTTGTAGTTACCAGAAATGAGTAATTAGTCCTTAAAATCGTAGAAATGGATATGAATAACGAAGATGTGGGAGTTTATTAATGGAGATGCTGCGGGCCGGAATTAACAAAAGCACACGGAAACAGTCTAATTCAGTCATGGCTTGGCTGTGTGTTTTGGGAAATGTGGTGAAGACGGACAGGCTTGAGATGGGTAGCACCCAAGAGACCTTCTAGTCACTGGCGTGCTGTTAGGATGAATGGGCAGCTGCAGTCGGACAGGAAGTTTGGAGAGGCTGACAGATACAGATGCCTCCTCACTCATCAGCTAACCACAAGTATTTTGGCCTGTGACGAAGAATTAATGGTGCGTTTGGCTTATGTAAAAGGCAGTGGGGGCGCGCGCACCACATCACATCGCAGGGAATCTGACAAACGGCTTGCCCCTTGCAGTGCAAAGGTGCTGGAACAACTGTGAACAGGTAGTTCTAGAAACTGGGAATCTTCAAAACATTTAGAGAAAATCTTCTGTATTGCCGCACGTACTCATTTCAATAATGGGTGGGTTGAGGCTGTGAGTCGAACCCAAATGTGGTACTCTACCCATTTTTTTCAGTCATATAGGAGATGTTTTTTTGTCATTTTTTTATCTTGAAAATGTTGCAATAATGTTAGTAGTAGGAAATAAAATAATTTGAGAGAACATATTTCTTTTATGATGCTATTCAAAGCGAAAACCAAAATAAGACTTGCACTGCCCCTTGTTGGTCTTTCTGACGTAGACCAGTTCAGGTAGTTTGGTTTTTTGGTGTTAGACGCTGTGTGGTGAAGGTGCTCCTTCTAAAAGAGGTTTATAGTTTCAGGGTGTTTTCCTTTGGTGTGATATTTGCTCAGCTGTTGAATGATTTACCATGGTCCTGCCACCCCATTACAACATGTTCACTGAAAAAGGAGCCATAATTGCAGATTCAAAGCCGTAACAAGAAGTATGAAGAGTGTTATTGGTGTGACGCAAGACGCCATGTTTGTGCTGTACACATCAGTTGGGTATTCCATGAAATCACTTCCTTATACTCTAACATTTCAAAGAAATGACACAAGATTCATGGCTGCATTTACTTAAAAACAGTAACACAGTTGCGTCAAACTGTAAAAAGCAGCACAGGTTACTCATTCAGTTATTCAAAGCTGTTTTATAATGCCTTACTGTTACACTTCAGCACTGGGTGTAGTTGATATTAAATTCTTTTTCCCTGTACTGTAAATGCCTGTAACAAATGATAGGCCAAGATAGAATCACTTCCTACCTAGACTAGCCCTAAAACCACATTAAAAAAACGTCTGACACCTGACACAGGTTCATGTAGATAGGACTACAATACGTAGCCTCCAGAATAGGCTCTGGGCCGCCCAAGACCCTGAATCGCCCAAGCAGTTACAGAAAATGGATGGATGGATATATAAAGACGTTTCGATGTCGTGACAGAAGGGTAATCCTATATATGATCATCAGTAATATAAGAACGTGTTAGGGTAAGCCTTGGGTGTTTCCCAGTATGTCCCTAGAATGGCTTGTATAATGAGTCTCTGTATCGTGTTTGTGTTTTTCGCCATGTACTGTAATTTCATGCCATAACCCATTCTGCGTGCAAACACATGCAAGACCCCTGGAATCAAATGAACAATCTGTTGTGTTGTGGGACTCTGGAATTTTGCCCAAAATAACCCGCTTCTGTAAATTTACATGATTGTTGTTTAGGCTTTGCTGTGTTTGCACTGAGGGCCTGTGTGCCGGTACAAATTCGGCCTGTGCTATGTTGGTGCGGCTGAATCCCAGAACAGTCTGCTCTAAACTGCATAAATGTTATGCCTTCTTTCTTTGGGATGTTTTCCAGTCTCCCAACCCAGTCATCTTCCTTTTCCTGTCTTCTGTGAGTAACTAAAATCATCCACATTCATGTTCCAATGAAAGAAAGGGCCGCTCTCTGACAATCTGGAAAAATCCCAGTTATTTTCCATTCAGATGGATTGAAACTTACACACATATTAATGTAATTTATTTGCTGTGCTGTCATGTACAGTATAAAATATAAATAACGGCAAAACTGTGTCAAGACAATATTTCTTCTGTGTAATGACTAAGGGTTAAAAGAGTTTGGGAAACAGAAAGTGTACAAAATTGTCGGGATGTTGGGTAGTGCACAAGGAACTGGGAGAGAAATCCTTTCGGAATCATCTGGAAAATCACCTGATCCAGTGTACTGAAAAGACCTTTTTAGTAGTAGTGAATGTTGATATCCTGTGTTCTGTTTTCTGCCTGTGTGACTCAACTGAAATGTGATTACTTTACCCTGCAATGCAACTCTTCTTGGAAATACATCCCTGCTCCCCTTCCTGTCCCATGAAGGTAAACAAATTTAGGATGTAATTGTCACATCCGGCCTCTGCGTCCTGGTGAATCTTGGTGAATTTGTTGCACACCAGACGCACTCCTCCCAGTGAAGAGACTGCCCCAAATATAAATTTCCTTTCTAAACTAAACAAAATGAGTTTTGATTTCTGAAGTACAAAGCCAGCTTTAAGTGTCATTATTAGTTTCTCATGGGTCCTTTTGCATATCCGCGTCAAACAGCTTTTCTCTGACTGTATCAAGTGACTCCTTGCATTGGTGAGTGAGGCTGCTTCTTCCAGTTCTTCCAGAGAGTTTGATTGGTAAAGAAAGTTATTATGTACCTCTAGATTACACACTTATCGAAACATTACCTTTTTCCTATTGACTCAATTGTCGCATTCATAATTAGATCAAAATATGTAGGTTTAAAAATTGGTAACATTATACCTTTGTCATCCAGACAAGTCAGTACAGAGAAAGCCTTTATTTTATGTTTTTGTGTCTGCGGTGTCATGAAAAAACGAGAAGAAAACCAACATTGCGTCACTCAGTCATGCTAACGTCAGAGCTGCTCATCATCCTATGACATAAAAGGGGGGAATCCCAAGGCAGGACTCAAAATTTTTTACCCACTGGCCCTTATTTTCCCCACAAGGGACATGGAATCTGTCACTCCTGTGTGTGATGACGGCTATGACCTCATCTGTTACTGCAGATGGGGCCATGATGACCTCGGGAAGGGAGTTCTCCTGCTTGGCTAGAGTGTATGTGCAGTGAGCGTCTGAAAGCAGGTGCACGTGGGTAATTTGCCTGCAACACCACCAGATAAACCACAAAAAGATAATAAACTGCCTTCACCTTTCAACAGAGGCCTCTCAGATTACCGTAACAGGAGATGCAGGCTACTAGGAAGGGTCAACAGTGCCCTTTATAACACACTTGTCCATTATTCTGTATACTTTTTAATTTACTGCTTAGTTACTTCCAGGCAATGTTATGTTAGGGAGACACGATACATTTTTAAAAGTGCCTGCAACAGTTCCTTTTGAAACCTGAGGAACACAGAGGCTAAATCTGAACTGGCCACTGTATTGTCGTTATTATTTGTCATACTCTGGGATGAGTACTGCACTATTTCTCAATCATCCCAGCCTGAGCGGCCCATGCCCCGTCGACCCAGCCCAAATACCCCCTCCCCCACCATATTTTCAAGGCAGTGACATCCGTTGGAATGGGTGTGGACAAGTACTGGTACTGGTACCTGGTACTGAAGGACAAGAGGAGTTTTGGCACCTGGTACTG
>JABFEA020000002.1:13243196-13263022 GCA_019775915.2 Cyphomyrus plagiostoma | reverse complement strand
GCCTGCACCCCTTGCGTGCCGCCCTGGAAGAAGCCACGCGGCTGGGCGGCGATGGCGATGCAGTAGGCAGCGAACAACAGCTGGTACAGGCCGTCCGCCACGCTCTTCTGCAAGCTGAACACAGCCAGCGCCGAGAACAGCACGGCGAAGATGACAGGGAAGGGCACCGGCGAATACGGCTCGTAGCCGTAGAGTCCAAGTAGCAGGCTGTACCCTTCGGCGAACCTCAGTATCGATGTAAAGCCGTAGAAGGTGGCAGTCAGGGTGTCCATGGCGCGGTAGGACAGGATGCAAACACCCAGCTGGAAGACGCCTGCTATCCACAGCCAGGGCACGAGGCCAGCTGAGAGCTCCAGCACCACCCCCAGGAGGCGGCACGCCAGCACGCTGGCCGATAACACGTTCATGATCAACCCCACGGGGGCCACATCATTCAGCGTCTGGGCCCGGGCTGCTCCCGCCGCACCCTTCCTCTTCTCCACCGCTGTGCCAGGCAGCTGCGCCTTACCACTTGTGATGTAGGAGAGCAGCCGAGCGCTCCCGAAATAGGCCCCCAAGAAGGTGACGAGCAGGTAGTTCGCTGCGGTGGCGCCCTGGCCAAAAGCAATGTCGCACAGGCCGGCGATCTGGTGAGCGCAGGCCAGGCTGATGGCAAAGGCGAAGATGGAGAGGACCACCTCCTTCTGGAGAACCCCCACCACACCTATGACCAGCAGTGCCAGTGTAAAAGCAGCCAGTCCTGGCACCATGGAGGTCCTGCTGTCTGTCAGCCCCTCCCCAACCAGGATGTTTACTATGCCTAAACCCCACCAGAAGGCAGATATTGTCAGAGATAGACAAACATACAGAGGTGTCTGGGAGAGACTGTGCCGTACTCCTGTTGACAAAAGAAAAATTGTAAACAATTGCAATTGAAGACAATTAGAAATTATTCTTCCTATATCGATAGTGTATCAGACATTTAATAAACACGGCCTAAATTAAATCATAAAAGGGTGACAACAAAAATAACAATTATCAGTGAAATAATAATAAACAAATGTTTACAGAGTTTTATCCACTGCTTTCGGACTTGGCCACAGCTGATTCGGCATTGCGTGGAGTGTTTACCTGTGTATGCCAGCAAAGCAGCGATAACCAGAAGAAGCACTCCCAGTGCGGTGCTGGGAACCGGGTGCGTTTGGGCGGCGGAGGCATAGTCATTCACCAAAAGCAGCAAGGAACCTCGGTGGAAAATCAAAGCAAGTCTCAATTTGTGCATTATGGGAAAACGCAGAGCGATACGAGAGCGTAAGTCTGTAGCGCAGGTAAATCAGCAGGTAAGCACAAAGACTTCTTATCGGGAAATACTTAAAGCAGTCACTTAATTCAACTTAATTAAACTACTTATACACTGAACATTTCAATGCATTAAATACGCTATATGACAAACGATTACAGCCATCTCTTTTTATGATATGATTCTATTTCAGATAGCATAACAGTACGGTATAAAGACAAAACAGAAAAGAAAATTAACATGCTCAGCCAATAAGTCTGATTAAGATGATCTGAATTATTGTAGCACTTGGAATACTATTAATAAATAACAATAAATATTATTCTAATTATTATATTAACATTAATAAGCACCTTAACATATACTAACACACCATAACACCATAACCTTAATATACCTTAACATATACTAACACACCATAACAGCTTTAATATATAATTAATAACCAACATTATACGATTGTCAGATTATAATGCATGTTATTATCATATGACGTCTGTTATTAATGTATTTTTAATCTGTTGAGGTATGTTAAGATGTTAAGGTATACTTACCTGCTGCTTATGAATGTATTAAGAATGCATTATGAAGGTGCACTGAATGTTGTACGAATGCATTATAAAGGCATTATGAAGGTGCAGTTAACGAAAAGGCGTTACCTAATAATTTGTACTAGATGTGCTTTTTACTGCTATATATTATGATAAATAATCGACATGTATCGGCTCTATACATGTTGGTTAACTTTTCTAGCAAAAAGAGACTGTCATCCATACCTCCAGATATTCCCAAAATACCAATGGAAACGTACAGTGACTCGATTTCCACCTGCGACGCAGCCATCGCGAATGGAGGCGTATAAAGGTGCTCTTGTCCAGGGAACTGCCGGAGTCTTTAACACGCTCTCTCACTCGCTTCCCCTCGCTTTGTCCCCTCCCTGCTCCTAACCACGCCTTCAAACGCACACACACACACACACACACACATAGACAGACGCGGAAAGGCACCCACACATTGCGGTCGGAAAGGACATACAGTACCAGGTTTTCACTTGAAGAGATAATTTTAACCTGACCTTAATCCGAAGGAAGGTTACAGTAGATCGCAGACTTCTTGCACATCTAGACTTCACTTTTATTATTATTATTAAAAAACAGTCTCAGTGAAATATTTCAATTTATTATGGATTGTACGAAGAAATACATCACACCCACCACCATATAATGTTATTTTTTTAAATGAATGTATACCTTAAAGGCCCTTATTTTTGTGTATTTTATACAGCACAGGCAAGGGTGCAGATTTTGGTATGGACAGTAGGGACATACAAGCATTTAGGGGTCAGATGTTCTGGGGTGATTTAGACCAATTTTGGCGTGAAATTTATGGCCTTGGGTTGGGCATATTGGCATTAATATAATATTTGTTTGGTTACATTCAGTATTGATAAAATAACAATTACACAAATAAAAGTTTTTCTGCCATGCCAGCATGTCATGTGATGTGTCAATCAAATGCCCTTTTACGGAGATGCTAGAGAACATCATTCAAGTGTACAGTTGTAATTTGGGAACGCAAGTACGGTGTATGTTGAAACCCTAACCCTAACCAACCATCTGTCAAAAGCCTATGTCCCTGTCTAGCGACCCACAACCATGTCTTACACCAACACTCGCCCTCTCTCACACACACGCAAGCGCACACATTTATAAAGAGTTTTTTTTTCCTAAATGAAATAAGTTGGAACTGACTTACTTGGGACAACAAAAGACAATAGATGCTGGTACATAATTAGCATCATTGAGCAGCACCTATCATCTGGTGCTATGTAAAGAAATTTTACTCGTGAAAGTGTTTTGTGAATTCAGAAGGTAGCTGCTAAAGGGGGGCTGGATGAAATGGGATTGATATTAATTTGTTTGCTTTTATGTTTTCATTTTCTTCTCATTATATTACCTGTATATTTCAGATCACTTGTTTGTTCACGATGTCATTGTTATCCTATATGTCTTTATATCTGTTCTACAGAAAAGCTTTTATTTACTATAATTTTGTTAAAGAACGATGTTATAGTGTTTCACAATAAATATATCAGAAACAAGCATGAGGTGATGCCAAGACATCAATTATATCCTACTGATTGTGGTACAGAAGTTAGGAGTGTTAGGGTAGGAAGGTTCTGATTAGAAAGTAAAGATCCTGAAATTACCAACCGAATGATATGAAGAACATAGAATATTTTTTCCCCCTTTAACATTGAACATTGACTCAATTGAGTCAACATATAAAAGTGTCTGGGTTACTTACTCTATGTATGGAGATGATCTGTGAATGACTCAGCATTTTTTTTTTCTAGCAGTGGTTTATTGTTCCGTCACCCACTTCCTTCTCTTTTAACAAGTCCCCTTTTTGCAAACAGGATGATATGAGATCACTTCATAGTCTCAGGATGAGCTCTACCCCGCCTTCATAGGTGTGGCCAGGAGCAGTCATATAAAGTCAGTCAGCCCTGAAAGACTGGCCACTCTGACAGGAAAAGCCTTTGGGTGAGACCAAGCTCTCATACGGTGAACACACTCAGCTCTTGAACCAGGTGAGAAAATTTTACACTGAAATTTTGTACTAAAATATTTTATGTTCCGCTTCCATATTTCCTGTGTGCGTGGATATAATTTTCCAATCCATAGAATTAAAGTTAGAATTAGAATGAACTTTACTGATGCCAGAGGAAATTTTTTTTGCATCCAACAGCAGAACTTACAGCACAGACAAACATATATGTAATGCAAAAGAGAAGATGCAAAGACAATACAGATAACATAAATAATGTAGAAAATGGTTTAAACTTCCTAAACGATGGGGTAGTTGGATAGCCCTCATCTTGCATAAGAGCTGTTACAGAAGCTAAAGCATTGCAGTTTTGGAGTTTTTTTTTCAACATCTTCCTGTATGCCGAATGCAGCTGAATGACTTGCAAAAATGGGACTATTTGCCGCGCAGATGCCCAGAGGGCACTGCTGGTGGAGACTCATGTTTATTTATCTTGCTACCATGGATACGGGTGCAGCTGAGTTAACGTTGCCCAGATACAGCCCACAAGAGACCTCATGTAAACAGCCCCACCACGGTATGTTATAGTGAGGTTCACCAAACACTGGATAAAATTACGTTCATACAGATGACAGGTGAGGTGAATGCGACTTAGAAAATGCTATATCTTTTTAAAGACTGACAGCTGAGCTTTTTTTGCACATCTTGTTCTAGCACCAGTGCATGTAAGGTGCCTGATTTGTTCAGTTAATATGAAAGGAATATGTGAATGTGTGTCTGGCATCTCCATAGAAACCATGGTGAAGCGTGTGGCAGTGGTGCTATCCGGCTGTGGGGTCTACGACGGCTCTGAGATCCACGAGTCGTCTGCAATACTAGTGCATCTCAGTCGAGCGGGGGCAAAGGTGAGGGGGGCTCACCAGTGAGCAGGCCGTAATCCAAGGGAGGACCCTAAAAGTCCATTCTAGGGGCAAACTACTTACTGGTCATGATACATCTTTCCTCAGCTATCGAGCTGCAAAATGAAACATCCTGGCAGACTTTTAGAACTCAAAGAACAAGATGACTGGGTTTTTGGTCATGTGATACCCAGCAGGCATGCATATTTTATGAGCTGTCTGACTATTAGTTGAATCTGCTTGTCAACACTCAGGTTGTCATTTGAGCTCTTCCTATAGAAAAAAAACACCACGCAAAGGAAGTTTATGGTAAACTCTTGTAAACTAGTTATACCGTTAATACTTGGTAGGTGGTCATTGGTTGTAAAGTTAAGTTACAGAACTAACTAGAAATGAAACAGCTGATTATGAAAAATGCTGCCAAAACGACAGAACACAAAGGTGGGACAAGCTCACACATGTGGTTTCTGTTGCAGGTCCAAATGTTTGCTCCCAACATAGACCACATGCATGTGGTGAACCATGTAGAAGGCAAGCCCACGGAGGAGAAGCGTAACGTCCTGGAGGAGAGCGCACGCATTGCCCGCGGTGACATCAGCGACCTGAAGACTCTGAATGTGGCCGATCACGACGCTGTCATCATTCCCGGTCAGACTACCCAACATGCTAGCATGCCTCTCGACCGTCTGCAAACATCTTGATTGGCGTGCGAATGTTCCCGTAAATCATACTGAAGGATGCTTTTTTTTAAAATTTATTTTAAATTCTGTAGGGGGTTTTGGTGTGGCTAAGAATCTGAGTAGCTGGGCCACCCAGGGCAAAGACTGCACGGTGCAGAGTGAGGTGGAGACCACCATTAAGAGCTTCCACAGCGCTAAGAAGCCCCTGGGACTGTGCTGCATCTCCCCGGTCCTCGCGGCAAAGATCTTGCCAGGCTGCGAGGTGACTGTGGGTTGTGACAAGGAGTGTGAAAAGTGAGTACGCATGGACTTATCTGTCATAATATAGGAAGTAGTTAAGGGATGTTTGAATGTGTCTCTACGTGGTGATATGTGGCCCTGTAGTTTGGGACTTCCTGCCCAAAGGTGAAAGGTCGCCGGTTTATGTCCTATGGCTGCCAGAATATTTTCACCATTGAGCAGCATGTAAGCCCCAAATTCCTATTAGTTCACCAACTGCCCTATTTTCTCAATTGTATTTTGCTTTGGATAAAAGTGTCTGCTAAATGTGTCAATATATTTTATTCTCCATTGTACTACCATGCTTTTCAGTTTTTAAAACAGTCACATTAATTAGTGAGAAGCTCTCGTGAATGCCGAGGGTTTCAACAGCTCATTGGCTGTCCCTCCTTGTCCGACGTTTAGGTGGCCGTACGCCGGGACCGCCAACGCCGTGAAGGAGATGGGATGCAGGCACGTGAATAAGAATGTCGGCGAGATCCACGTCGATGCCAAGAACAAGCTGGTGACGTGCGGTGCCTTCATGTGTAACGCCCCCATTCACGAGATCTTCGATGAAATGGGTGTTTTCATATCAGCTGTGATGAAATTAATTTAAATTCAAATGAGGAAGGTCGATCTGCAACTTTTGTTTCATTCTCAAAATAGAAACAAACCGATTCCGTCGTCTGCAACAAAATAGTTCCATGCTTTGAATGCAATTAACTGTCCATCACAATTCATGCATGTTTTTATGATTCCATTAGCAAAATTAATCAAGACTAATGAGATAAAAGAAACTTTGATTAATTGATTAATGTTGTAAATGGTCAAAGATAGATAAAATGTGGCTTTTGAACAAAATAGTTTCTGAGAAAAAAAAAAAACTAGAATTTTTTTATAGGTTCCTGATGTTTGTGTGATTTTCTTTATTGTGTTTATTGCAATGCTGTTAAATTAAGTTGTTTGAAAATCCATACATTTTAATGTGCTTCTTAAAAATTAAAATTCCGTTTATGAACAGTTCCAGTGCTGAGATGCCATTATTAATTTAAAAATCCATGTGTAATTTGGGGAGTATGTCAAGGCCTTGGGACTAACAAATAATAGAAAGATATGAATGAAAAGAAGCACCGAATAGTGTTAAAAGTTTAACAATTAAAACAATGAAAACAGTAAGCGAGAATAAAATATTCAGAAATTCAGACACTCATATCCCACAGGAGGGGTAGCTATTTCACAATATCTTTGGAACTTACTTAATACTCCATTAATACTCTATGTGTACCAACAAAGCAATAAAGGGCACAGGCCTCTGAAACCTTTCTGATTAGAGTTAATTATATTCACTTGACTATAGCAATGGAAACAGCTACTATTGAAGGTCACACCATTCAAAGGACACGGGCTGCATTTACCTAGTGATTATGCACACCTTTATTCTGTCAGATAAATAAATAGTAAAAGAACCAGATGGAGGGTTTTTGAAAGAATGTCTGCAATCAGCTTGTGTTTGCAGCTATTAAAGAAGTAAAAACAAATAGCGCTACATGCAGTGGATCAAGCAGGCAAAGGAAGTCACAGTCGTTGTATGTCCCGTGTAAATGTTTAGCACCGAGTACAGTGGGACGTTGCCCAAATGTAATAGGTAGTGAGTGTATTTAGGATTGAGCATATTTTGTAGCAAACTTGAATGGAGAGAAGAATGAAACATTTAGAGGAGAGGGGCTCCTGAGAGCCACTGGACTTAAGAGCCAACCAAGAGACATGGTTTGATGTATTTTTTAGTGTGACTTGTGATTTTGCTCTGCATGCCTTGCTTTCCTTCCATAGACCAAGGACAGCAATTGGGTGAACTCTCTAAATTTCATAGACATTGTTACAAATCTGTAGCCATCTAGCATCATGATGGTATCAGACATGGTTCTTGGTATGAAGCCAAGAGTGTGCATCTACCACCCCAGCCCCCTTAAACAGATTCAGCGTCAGTGTTGGAGAAGTGGTTGAACTTGTCATCACCGCACACCAGGACTGTTGCAATGAAACGCCTGGGACGATCTGGATCCTGCAAATAAACCACAAAATAAACACCAGCACTGTTAGATGGGGATAGGGTTAGATATCTTCTAAGAGAGTCCCAATTCTGTTGGGATTTCCTTCACCTTTATTCATCTAGGTAAAGATGCTATACTGACCAATAAGGTTCTCTGAACACATCCTATGTGGATTCTCACCTTGATGGGATACACACATGTGGGCACAAAGCGCATCACAAAGCCGCAGCGCCTGCAATCTGACATGTTGGGTTCACTGCCATGTACCAGTAATCCGTCGTGCACCTAG
Source organism: Cyphomyrus plagiostoma (assembly GCA_019775915.2). NCBI lineage: Eukaryota > Metazoa > Chordata > Actinopteri > Osteoglossiformes > Mormyridae > Cyphomyrus > Cyphomyrus plagiostoma. The sequence continues at coordinate 13,255,013 of JABFEA020000002.1, read as the reverse complement.
GGCATGAAGAGGCCTCAATGATAAAAGATTGTAACATTTGCCACTGGGGCCACTAGCAACACACTACAAACAGAATGCAAATGCAGGGAATTAAATAATGGTACCAAATATTACAAACATTATAGTATTTAACAATTTTACAAGCTGTGACCACATGACTTACTGATATTTGCCCTGCCAATAGAGGGCAAATTATGGAACTGGCAGTTTGCACAAGACCCTCTGGAATCTCCTGATTGACAGACAACATATTTCCAGCATGAGTTGCTGTTTGGTGCAGGAGGAGACCTGAGCAGTGACTGCCTATTTTGAAAAAGAAAATGTCAACATTAGTGGTTTCTTTTGAAAGGAACTTTTAATCACAATAAACTCAGAGCAATAAAGAAGGCAAAATATATGACATAAAATCAATATTTTCATAAAACAGCATAAAATAAATGCAGGGAGCACACAAAATATATTACTCAAAGTTGGACTTCAAAAAAAAGACATAGGATGTTCACATTCTACTTTGCATGTGACATTCTGGTTTGAATGTTTCGTTGCTACATTTTCCATGCATTTTGGTGAACTGTTACCTCACAGTTGTTCATAGCAGTGAGTGCGTGTGCTCTACCCTGCCCACGGCCCTATGCACTCTGTGATAGGCTCCCTGTGAATCTCTGTTGGATACGTGATTACAAAAGTGATGGTTCTAGTGTATGAAAATCACTTTACACCAGTGTTTCCCAATCTGGTCCTCAGGGACTCACACACAGTCCACGTTTTTGCTCCCTGCCAGCTCCCTACTGGAGTAAAAATGTGGGCTGTGTGGCAGAGAGCAAAAAACGTGGTCTGTCGGAGGGCGGAAAAACGTGGACCGGCTATAGGTTCCCACGGACTGGATTGAGAATCACTGCTTTAGACCAAATAACTAAGACGTGTTTATAAACCAGATACCTGGGATGACCTGCAGGGCTCCGTTGTCTTTTAATGAGTCATCAAGGGCCAGCCACACAGACAGAACCGGGCCTCCTTCCAAACCCCAGTACCTGAAACAAACTGGTGATTCTGAAGTGCTTTTATGAAGATGACTCACCCAGTTGATGGCACAATATGCTTTTAGAGTCGGATAAAAATTTATTAAACTGACCTCATATCCTGATGCCAGGCTACAAAGGGCAATCTAGGCATATTTTTACTGAGGCTGCCATCCATTATGTTAATTGTGATGTCATTCGCACCCTGTCCACTAGAGGTGCTATTGTGCACAGGGGGGTATTTACAGATGAAGCGGGAATCAAGAAGCAAGATGTCGGGCCCCAAGATGGTTTTCACGACCTCCAGGACTCTGGGGTGCTGGACCAGTGCCATCACCCAGTCGTATTGCTGATGGATATTGTGTAAGCTGTACTGGGTATATTCCTGACCTATATGCAGACAGACAGATAAACATACATATTAAACAGTTTTGGCAGAATATAGATGTTTAGAAATATCCTCTACGTCAGGGGTGTCAAATTCCAGTCCTGGAGGGCCGGAACCCGGCACAGTTTTTGGTTCACCCTCATGTAAACACACCTGATTCAACTCCTTGTGCTAATTACCACACAGCTCTTGAGCTGAATCATTTGTGGTGGGACAGGGAAAGAACTAAGCTACACAGGGCTCCGGCCCCTCAGGACTGGAGTTTGACTGCTCTATGTCATCAGGGAACCATAGCACAGAGCTGCTACCTTTGCAGGGGGGTTTACTTGGGAGCCCCCCTACCAAGAAAACTGATGATCATTTTATTTCCTCTGCAACGCAGGGCAAGCCCTTAGCCAGAAATAAATGTCCGACATAGGACCACCTCAATAATCCACTGTGCTGGCTGGTGAGGTCGGGGCGGAGAGTCACATTTTTATTAGATTTTGCCACATGGGGGGTGGTACAAACCAGTAATTTTAGTACCTGCCTATGAGCCTACTGAGTCAATACCTAAAGCCAGCCTTGAAAGTAGGTTGCAAGGATATAATGTTGATCTACATGATATGTTTACACTCTCAAATATTCATTTAAAGATAATTTGACAATTTCAATAATTTTTAAACCTGCAAATCATGATTAATAGGCAAGCTGTGACGGGGTCAGAGTCTCAGATGAGCACCAAACACCCCCAGGCCCTGCAGTGAAGGTACTCACCGAACTCCCTCTCGAGCTCAGCGAAGGCCGCCCTGGCTGCCTGTAGCTCCGTGTCACTCAGCACTGGCACCGCTGTCAGGTAGCCCTGCTCCTTGTACAAAGCCTGCATGTCTGCCCATGATGCCGTCATCTGTGGGTCGGGCGCTACTTCCTCCTGCTGCCTGATTCCTGCTGCTAGGTTGCCAGTGATGCCTCTTCTCTTGTGTTGCTTCTACTGCTCTGGTCTCTGGTCTGATCTGAATACGCTGGTTTCCACTCAACAGGGGCTGTTTTTATAACCTGTCGAGAAGAGGGAGGATTGTGGAAAAAAGGCCAGTGTGACAGAAGTGCTTTCCTTCCTCATCTGTGACCACCTTGTTTGATTCACTATTTAGGGTAAATTTATCCCTGGATGTTTATGTAGAGATGTGGAATTCTTGGGGAGAAATCCAGTGAGACTGGCCAAATTGGAAAAATGATCTTCTTTGCGCAAACTGGGAATGGTGCTCCTCCCTTTGGGGACACTGTGAAAACACTTACAATGACAGCCTAAGGACAGGGGCAGGTCTGCTGTGCCGACCAGCTGAAGTGACAACTGGAGCAGGCTAATTATTTATGGCCCCCAGAAAGAGGTCAAATGAGTCCACCCTGGGGTTTACTCTTGGTACTGAAGATGGATGAACATTCACATTAGAATACTGCTCTTTGTCAATAGTACAGGGATATGGAAATAGTTTTACATTTGGGAGGGGGATCTATTTTTCCACAGGCTGGTAATTCAGGTCCAGGGAGTAAAAATCCAGACCAAAATTTTGTTTCAACTATCAACTCCAGGGAAGGCAACATCCAGTAATAATGCCAAGGAATGGTAAACATTGATGGGTAACTAAAGGCCAATTGAATGTTACCTCATCGCCATGTCACTCAGACTTTTCAAACATGCCTAACATTAGAGGACTGAAAAACTGAGTGAAGAGTCAAAATATCCATTAGCAAAGTTTATGTGGAGTCTTATAATGCTATACATTTTCGCTAGACCTTTAAGTATGAGTCTCAGGTAAAGCACATGAATACGTAGCTGGTAATTCCAGGTGTAACAGTGAGTCAGCCCGGGAACGCTATTTTACGTCATTCTTGATACAATGCACCAGATCTTATTTTGCTGTCTGTTATGTACATGCTACTTTAATGGAGCATGAAGAAATTCCATCAATGTGATTAACCATCCATCCATCCATCCATCCATCCATCCAACAACATCTTATCTTGCTTAGGGTTACAGGGGCAATCCCCTCCTTGGATTGCCACCTTATCGTGGTGGAGGGGTTTGCATGCCTCAGTGACCCTGAGGGCTATGTTGTTGGGTAGGTAGGGTCTCCCAAGGCAAAAAGGTCCCAGGGGAGGGGCCAGACAAAGAGCAATCCAAAAAGAACCCTATGATAAGGCATTTGAAAGTCCTGTTTGCCCTGGAGCCAGGCCTGGGGGAGGGGTCCGTTGGCGAGTGCGTGAGGTTGAGAGATTTCGACTAGATATAGTCGGCTCACCTCAATCCACACAGTCAGTTCTGGAACTAATGTCCTGGGGAGGGGCTGGATGTTCTTTTCTTCTGGAGTTGCAGCGGGTGAGCGATGCCAGGCTGGGGTGGGGCTGTGGCCGCACAGCTCGGTGCTTTAATAACAAAGTTTATCCAGGTGAACAAGAAGGCTATTTCCCTGCGCCTTTGGGTCGAGGATAGGTCTCTGACTGTCAATTTCACTTATGCACCGAATGTCGGTTCAGAGTACCCGGCCTTCTTGGATTCCCTTAGTGGTATGCTGGTCTGCATGCCACAAGGGGATTCCATAGTTTTCCTGGGGGACTTCAACGTTCACGTGGGCAATGACAGTGTGACCTGAAGGGGGGTGATTGGGAGGAATGGCCTCCCTGATCTGAACCTAAGTGGTGTTCTGTTATTGGACTTTTGTGCAATGCACATGTACTCTGGAATATCAGGAGGGGGAAGCAGCTCCTGGTTCCTACAATTTATAGTGGGGAGGGGGTGCTGTTGACCTCACCTGGAGACATCACCTGGAGGTGGAAAGAATACTTTGAGGACCTTCTCAACCCTGCCTCAGATACATCTACGCACACTGCCTTTGAGACATCTGGGGGCACAGGGCCCGAAGGTGCTGGGGGGAATTTGCCCATCACTGAGGCTGAGGTACCCAGGGTGGTTAAAGAACTATGTGGTGGCTGGGGCCCTGGGGGTGGACGAGATCCGCCCAGAGTACCTGAAGGCTCTGGATGTTGTGGGGCTGTTGTGGCTGACATGCCTTCTCAACAGTGCGTGGAGGTCAGGGGCAGTGCCGCGGGATTGGCAAACTGGGGTAGTGGTCCCCTTGTTTAAGAGGGGGGACCGGAGGGTGTGTTCCAACTACAGGGAGATCACACTTCTCAGCCTCCCTGGTAAAGTCTGTTCCAGGGTACTGGAGAGGAGGGAGAGATTAGGAGGAGCGTCTGTATTAATTAATGAAAATTTTGCTGCTTTACGTTATAAAGCAGCTTTACAATAGGGGCAAAAAAGAAAACGAAAAAGGTAAACGTTACACAGCAGCCTGCGCCATTTAAAGGGTTCCTTGTATGGATTGTGAATTGTGATTAATATGAGGATATATGCATTTACTCAAATAGAACTCGGAATATATATGTCATATGTCTAAATGATTAATAATGAGGGACACCTAAGCCTAGCATCACTTATGCTATGTACACACCATCCACGTGCACGCAAAAGACATAACACATATCAAAAAGTTCTCTGTTCCGGCATTGTTATTGGGGATTATCTGGGGGTGACATGATGCCTTGCTGACATTAAATCAGAGGTGATGTCTTTCATAGTACAACAAAAGCACAAGAACTATGTTTTTGATTAAATCAGCTTGGTACACTACTTGCAGTCTGAATGCCATTATTTGCTTTTTAAAAAATTTTATCAAAGAAGTAAAATTACTAAAACTAAACTGGATTTTAAAGGAAAACTGAAAATAATAAGAATATAAAAACTGAATTAGGGAATCAAAACTCAGCATTATGGGGAAATTTCCCAGCATTCAATTGCCATACTGTTGTAAGATTCTAAGACTGTTGGGTGCGTCAGGTGGTTTAACACTAAAATAATGATCATGATTAGCACCCCACCCTGCATCTCCTTGGTAAGTGGCTTTCTGTTTCGTTTCACTTTGCTTGGCACATTCTCGAAAGCGTACACAAAAGTTCTAAATTAGAAGTTACAGATTAGAAAAGTGTGAATGAATGGAAAAAAATTATTGAGCTATGAGGAATGTGGCCCATGAAGGTTTCAAACAGGTTCTTTCATAATGAGACTGCTTGGACTGAGTAACCCACACAGCAGCAAGATCAAGAAGATCCCCTTTAGTTCACCTTGGTATGTAACTTGGCTTTGAATCTTAATTATAAGTAAACAAGCATGAATTGCCAAGTGAGTCAATGTTGTTTCTCTGTTCAGGACCACTGAATGCTTTAATGGCACGCCTACCTTTGGTTTTATTTTTGTAACTGTGAAACCCTCTCCCTCACCAGCCTAATATTCTGCATGATCCTGTTCTTCTTTGGGCAAAATTCAGATATTTAAATCCCCTTGACAGGGGTGTTTGTATTATGATTTTTTTTTATTTTGAAGTGTTTTTCAAGTTTTTGTTAATTATTTCTTCAGATTTTTTAAATGATGTTTTATCCCAATTAAATAGCTTGTTTATTATTATTTTAGAATTTAAACATGAATTCCACACATATTTTCTAATTTAACAGTAAGCAACCAAATATTTTAACAGCAAATGACATTACCAATAAGCTGATTGAATGTATACATGTCTGATACATGTAAGAGTAAATCAACTCCCAGTCACACTGTCTGGGTGTCTTAAGTCCAACTAAGGGGTGGTTCACAATTTTCAACATTTTAATTGTTCACGGCAATAGAGACAGGCGCATTCAGCGTTCCGTGAACAAAAGCGTACGCCGATCCCAAACCCCCTCCCCCAAAGCGTACGGTTTGTACGGTTGTGAAAATGTTGAAAATTGTGAACCACTCCTAAGGGAAATTAGACTTAGTAGAGTGTCATGTTTATATGTACTTCAAAAGTCTGGTTTTAATTGGACAAACACAATAATTCAATTTTCTTAATGTGCATGTAAACATAGTGACTGTGTGGCTGAGAACCTGCATCTCTAACCATCATGGGTTTGAGGCTCAATGATGTTGGACATTTTGTTTGTGCAATTCCGCTACATTTCCTTTTCTAGTTCTAGGCTTTGTTAGTTCTTGCTTTGACTTTTTGCCTTTGTGGAAGGAAACTTGATGGGTTAGGACAGGGGAGGTGTTATGCAATCGATGTAAATGTCTTAAGCTTTAAGCATGAAGAGGATGTGCAACTGTGTGTGTGGGTTTGCATAGATCACATTTGGGGACCAAAATGTTCCCAAAGAGTGGTAAACCCTGAAACTTCCTTATGTTTCAGGTCCCAATTTGGATAACTTGTTGGTTGGTTTCCCTCCATCCCTGTCCTATGTGTTCAGTCCCCCTTTGACCAGCTGGTGTTGCTGGTCATCTTGTTCCCTCTGTCTTCGTATTAGCCCCTAATGTGTTTTCCCAGTTTCCTGGACTGTCGCATAGCTCAGTGGTTCTGAGTATGCAGCACCAAGGATGTAACTGTGCATTCTGGAGCCTACCTCACCTGTTTTCGGTTTTTCTAGTGTTTTACTTTTTTACCCTGTTTTAGTTTATCCTATTTATGTCCATTTTAATTCCATTCTTCTTTCCAGTGTTAGCCTTCAGTTATCTGTCATTATTCTTAGTGTTTATTTCCCAGCATGGAGTTAATGTGTCACGCCCCACCTACGGAGAGGCAACCTGCGGGAAGCAGCTGCCTCCGATCAATGGCCACGAATTACACTGAATATAAGCATGACGTAACCGCAGTCCACTGCAATTTATTGATTCATACATTGGAAAATACTGAACGTAATTTACCCTGTCTCCTGTCTAGCCCTGCTCAACGATCCAACGCTCAACTCCCTCCTCTGTCTTCCCAACTGACAGAACCCAAACCGATGCAGGTCGGGCTAACATGGCTGTCGCAGTTGGAGTGCCTTTGCCGCTTCCAACAATGGCTTTGTTTCTATTGTTGAGAGACGGGGCATGTTCTGAAAACTTGCCTGATCTGTCCAGCTTGGACTTCCCCAGCGTCGATGCAAGTAAGGTTTTTTTCACAGCCTATGATAACATGTAGTGAAATGGTTGTTCCTGTTTCCTTTTGTTGGGAAAATGACCAGGGCACAGGATCTACCCTCTTGGATTCGGGAGCTGCCGGCAACTTTCTAGATACCAATTTTTCCACCAAGCACCGGATTCCACTGGAGGCTCTTCCGATCCCTGCTTACGGTATTGAGAGTCAATGGTTCCCCATTAGCCTCTGGCCAAATAACCCATCAAACCATACCCATACGGATGCAGGTAGGAATTATGCATATGGAAAGTTTAAGCTTTCTTATTTTATCCTTGGTGCGTGACCCCGTCATCCTAGGACACCCTTTACTCCAAACACACAACCCCCTGATAAACTAGAAGGTAGGAGAGAGTTGTTTCTTCTGTAGAAAGTCCATGATGATGTTTCCTTCATGCCTCTTCAGTATCAGGACTTCCAGGACATCTTCAGTAAAACTCAGGCATTTGGGCTACCTCCTTATCACAGGTCAGATTGTGCCATCGGGCTGGTAGAGGGTGCTGTCCTCCCCAAAAAACATCTTTTCCCTCTTGCACGTCTAGAGGAGGACTGGATGGCATGGGCATTTTTGCAGCTGCCTACTTGGATGATATTGTTGTATACAGCACCACCTGGGAGAAGCACCTGGTACATCTGAGTGAGGTGCTGCAGCGTTTATATGGGGCTGGGCTGACCATCCAGCCAACAAAATGTGCCCAGGCCCAGCGGGAGGTCTGCTATTTAGGCCATATCTTGGGGTGCGGGGTGATTCGGCCCCAAAAGGGCAAAGTGGATGCCGTCCGAGTCTGTACCAGGCCCAAGACAAAGAAAGAAGTCCGGTCTTTCCTGGGGTTGACTGGATGGTAGCAGAGATTCATTCCAAACTTCGCCACCCAAGCTGCGACTCTTACCAACCTGACCTGGAAGTCTGGTTCTACACAGGTTCAATGGGAGGAGGTGCATGAGCAGGCTTTTCAAGACCTGAAAGGAGCTTTGCTCTGTGAACCAGTCCTGCAGAGTCAGGACTTTGAGAAAGCATTCATAGTGCAGACAGATGCCTCTGGAGTCGGGCTGGGGGCTGTCTTACTCCAAGGGGAGGCCGAGAAGCTAGAGTGCCTGGCAATGAAATGGGCATTGGACAGCTTTAAGTATTACCTACTGGGTAGAGAATTTATATTAGAAATGAGCCATAGAGTGCTACAGTGGTTGGGGAGAATGAATTATTCTAATGCTCCTGTGACCAGATGGTTTTTGTCCATGCAGGCATTCCGGTTTCAGGTGAAGTACCGGGCAGGGAAGCAGAACCCCATGCTCACCCTAGCGACAAGCCTTCAGAGGGGGAAGGAAGTGTAAAAAGTGAATGGGTCATTTTTTGAATTTTGGTTACCTGTGGTGTTAATGTAAATGTATTTTGTACTGTCTATAAGTATGAATGGTAGCACATTACCTTTGCATATCACACATGGGCACTAGGAAAGGTTTGGGCATTACGGGCATGAGGGGTTTTGTTTGTACCCTAGTGACTTTGGTACGCCAGCTTGGATTGCTGGACTACTGTAATTAATTGCCTTGGTGATTGTGGTGCCAGAACTATGTACAGACAATTGGGATTGGCTGGGAAAGTGAAGGAGGAGGATCGCATGAGAGAAAACAGGCACCCTGGAAGGAGAACAAAAAAAAACAACACCAGCCGGGAGACCGTGGACAGCGGAGTCGATACCGGGGAGTGGAACACCGGGCGGGAGACTGGGGGCAGCACACACTGGAGGGTGGAAAACGGAGCTAATACCGAGAAGAACACTGGACAGGAGACCGTGGACAGCGCACACCGGAGGGTGGACAGCGGAGCCTACACCGGAAAGCAGAACACCCAGGAGGGAGACTGCGGACACCAAGGACAGCCTGTGAGAAGGACAGCGCTGAGAGGGAATAGACTCGACTTGAGATGCTCTATCGGAGAGGGAGTCGCCTTGATGCTGGAGTAGGGGAGAGTAACTGAGCACTCTCCCCGCATTGAGTTAAGAGGAAACCCTGTTTGTCTTGGACAGATCCATACATCGAGTTGGCACCCGACCTGGGCTTCATCTTAGGGTTAAGTAGTTAAGGGGTGGTAGGGATTAGGATATCAATTTTCCCTGTAGTAGATACCGCGATACTGTGCTGTTGTAGTGAGTGTGCATGGGTGTTTCGATTTGTTTGTGTGATTTTCATTGCGGTGCTTTGTGGGGGTGGTAAGCGTGTGGTAGCATGGTTTTTGCTGTGGTCTCGGTATCCCTATAAGGTGATTGTGGGGGGAAAAAAAGGATAAATGGGTATTGTGGGGTGGGACCCTTAGTTGGATCATTTTTACCTGTCATGCCGTGGCAGAATCTGTTTGTTCGCCCTGCTTTTGTGTTGCCCTTATAGGTTCGGGCGTACGTAAATGGGCTAGTGATTCTGAGTATGCGGCACTAAGGTTGTAACCGTGCATTCATGAATTCAAAGCCTACCTCACCTGTTTTCAGCTTTTTTTTATTTTTTCCCTTGTGTTAGTTTAGCCTGTTTATTTCCATTTTAAAATCCATTCTACTTCCCAGTGTTAGCCTTACTCCGATCCCGACCTTGTTCCTGCCGTTGTCTGATCTCCTGGATTTCGAACCTGCCTGCACGACCATGTATTTGCCTGATCCCTATTGCCTAGGGTCTCACTGCCTGGTTAATAAAGGCTCAGCAATTAGTTATTCCGAGTGTGTTTATTACATAATGTTTCTAGTTTTGAGCTTTCTGAAAGGCACGACTGGCTCTTAAAGAGGCAGGTCAGTGTGGGATGCCATCCGATGCGTCCCACAGGTCCATAAAAGGACCACAACCCCAATTAGTACAATCCCAATGGCTGACCCCTTGGCTCCAGCTGTTCCTGAGCCGGCGGTTCCTGCGGCGCCCCCTGCTATTTCTGAGCTGGCGGTCCCTGTGGCACCTCCTGCTGGTCTTGAGCCTGCAGTTCCTATACCACTGCCCGAGGTCCCTGCTGCGCCGCCAGTTGATGCACTGCCCCCCACAGTACCAGTTCCTTGTGTACTTGACCTGCCTTTGCTTGGTGTACTTGACCTGCCTTTGCTTGGTGTACTTGACCTGCCTTTGCTTGGTGTACTTGACCTGCCTTTGCCTGATGTTCCTGATGTGCTAGTCCTGGCGGCTGACACACCACCCTGACACCTGGGGCTCCAACCCCAGTGCCTGATGTCCCGGCTCTGCCCGAGCTTCCTCTACCTTCTGCTCCACCCATGACTGATAGGTTGGCTCTGCCCATAGAGGTTCTGGTTCCAGCTGGCTCTGGCTTGGCTGTCGCCTGCAGGTACGTCTCCTATGGCTCATCGGCTGCCTTCAACCCCACCTCCAACGCCCCGTCAGTTGCCTACAGGTCCCCCCGATTCAACTCCTCGGTCACCTGCAGGTCTGCCTCCTCCAACTTGTCAGTTGGTTGCGCCTTCACTAGCTGCGGCTGCTCCATCACCTGCCACTACTCCACCTCCCTCCTTGCCTGTGCCAGGTTCCCCTTCGACTTCCGCCTCACCTCATCTGGTGGCTCCCTGACTCCCTCCTCGCCGGTGCCTCCGTCGGCCTCCTCGCCCCCTATGAGGTCCCCTCCAGTTCCTACCTCGTGGCCACCTCTTGCCCATTGGGCTTTTGGTCTAGTTGGTCTTATGGCCATACTCAGGGAGTAGCTGTTGCTGTAGTGGATCAACTCCTTCCCATGTATCTGATGTCACTCCTATAAACAAGCGTATTATGAGAGGCCTGTAAGGTCTCTGAAGTTTGGAGGAGTTTCTTAGATGAATCTGTGAGCAGGTGACACACCATCTCCCATCTAGTGACTATGTCCTGCTTACAGAGGAATCGAAACATTACACACATCTGAATCGGTTCCTCAGAGACTCCATTCAGGGAGGCCAGGTGATGGAACGGTCCTTACAGATGACACTGCAGTTGTGACTCGCTGGGCAGGCTAGTTTGAGCAGTTGTTTAACCCTCTGGGGTTGAGTGCATTGCTGGCGATGCAGTGTACTTTTCACATACACTCGAGTTACCTTTTTCTTATTTATTTATCCAACTGAATGTTGCAACTACACCATTTAGTCATCTTCATGTAGCTAAGACTTTAGTGATCAGATATCTGGGATCAAAACAAACTGCCAGCATTGCTTACTATGTAATTTTATTATGTTTCTGCAAGTGATCCAAACTGCATTTTGCAATGTTTATACTTTGATGTACAAAATTAACATAAATATAGCATATTTGCAATATCCATCCATCCATCCATCCATTTTCTAAACCGCTTATCCTACTGGGTAGTGGGGGGTCTGGAGCCTATCCCGGAAGCAACGGGCACGAGGCAGGGAACAACCCTGGATGGGGGGCCAGCCCATCG
>JABFEA020000002.1:13212470-13224617 GCA_019775915.2 Cyphomyrus plagiostoma | reverse complement strand
GGCCCGCCCCCGGGGCCCCCCCCCCGGCCGGGGCCCGGGCCCCCCCCCCCCCCCCCCCCCGGGGGGGGGGGGGGGCACAGAGACGGAGCATGTGACAGAGACTGAGTTCTTAGCAATGGAAACACGCATGCATGCATGCATACATACATTCACACACACCCATTCACATGAACCCATGTCTGCAGCTTTGCTCCCATGGATATTGAAAATATATTAACATGTACAATAATAATAATAATAATAACCTGTTACTGTATTCTTATTATTATGACGAAATTAAGCTAGAAAGAGAGGCATTTGTTTTGAGGGGATGTCCTGGTGTTCAGGATTTGCCGGCTCAGCAGAAACACTTGCTCCCAATGGCATATTCACAGCACTTGGTGGCCCCTACTTTCAAAGGTCAAGTATTTTAAAAAAACAGCAAAACACAACCATACTAATTTTAATCTCTATTTCTCTGCACTTCTCTATTTTCCATCGTTCTCTTTCACTCTCTCTCTATCTCACGCGCACATGCACGTTTGTACTCATATCTTTGTGGGGACCACCTATTCATTTCTATGGGCAAAGCTCTAATCCCGACATGACGACCTTAACCCCTACCCAGCCCTAACCTTAATCATAATTTGCCAAACAAAATATAAGACTTGTAGCATTTTAGTTGTTTGATTGTATTCACAGGTTTTTATGAAATTGAATTTTCCTTAGTGGTGACTGAAAAAGTCGTCCCCACAGTGTCAAAATAACAGGTTTTTATCACGTTGTGGGAACATTTGCTTCCGATAATGTAATATAAACATAAACCATGGACACACACACACGCACACACTCTCACTCACTAGTACTCACTAGCGCCACCCCTGTCCAGTCCCGGCACACGTCGCTGTGATGCAGGCGACTCTCCAGGAGCCGGATGTACTCCTGAAGGTGCTGGTTCTTCTTCAGCTCCTGCAGAAGCGTCCGCTCACAATACTCCCTCTTGCTCTGCACGGGTCATAAAAAACACCCAGTGGGCAAGTCAGCAGCCTATCTCCAGTACACCCCAACCCCCCACCATTTCCCTACCACCCCCCCCCAGCTCCATTGCCCCATTAGCAAACCTCACCCATCATAAGATGCCCCCCGGAACGTACCTGTTCATGTTCCACTTTCAGCAGCAGTCTGCTGTTGAGGTGCTTGATTGCCACGCACTCCTGCTCCAGGTCGCTGATTCGCTGCTGCAGCGCCGCAGTGGAGCCTCGGTACATGTGGTCCCAGTCCTCATTCAGCTTCATCAGCTGCAGGACGCCAAGCGGCGGGACAATCAGCCTGGGAACGCCACCCCCGCCCCCATAATGCACCGGGCTGGTGACCGTGACCCTTCACCTCCTTGTTGATTCGCCGCAGCTCCGTGTTCCTGTTCAGTAGCAGCAGCTTCTCCTCGTCCGCCGAGGTCACCGACATGCTCTCGGTGATCATCGTCACTTGCTCCTCCCCCCCAGACGCCGCATCTTCCGGCTCTCTGCGGCACACAGGCAAGGCAAGCTGAGAGCAGCCCCATGCACACTTAAACGCTTTAGGCTGGGAAACTTTCGCGTAGGGGTGGCCTGCGTTGACTGCAGTCCTCATCACAAGTGAACCGATGATGTCAGGAGAATCCAGCTGACCCTGAATGGCCTATCAAGTGAAAGCTGTGGGTTTACCTTTCTTGTTTGTAACGATGTATCATAGCAACGCAGAATTTCCCACCAAAGGCACATACCACCCCCACTTTTGATGAAGTCATAACAACTTTCCCTCCTATTCACAGTTCCATCTCACACTTCTTCTTTTTTCACCTGTTGTGCTCAAAGCCAGTCAGCACCCAGTGTTACAGTTGCTGAGTGTATATCGTGCCGCAGCTGCTGGTTGCAACCAGTCCCCACTGGTTCAATAGACTCTCTAACATTTAACACGTGACCCCCACCTGCGACACAATTATGACGCCTGCAGTATCAGGCCAGTAAAACATGCCTGTTCCTCATTGAGTTTCCTTTATTGCCTCATGGAAACCAGACACATTTAGGCCTACATACAGTGTCAGGTCTAGGGATGTGGGACTATTGCCCTATGCTTTGTGGTTTCAAGTTGAAGGTTGTTCATGTTCCCACAAGGGTCCTTAATTGTGTCCTTGACAGATATTTAATACATTTTCCAAGGAAAAAAATTCAAGCTTAAATTCAAGTTAAATTGTATGCAGATTAGTCTTAAATTCCGATAAAATCTAACTCTAACGAACAGAATAATATAGAATTATAAGAAGCAGTATTAAATTTGCCTGGAACAATTTAGAGCTGTGTCTGTATTGAGTGAAAATATTGAGCAAACTGTTCTAATTTAGACAATTGTTCGCTTTAAAAAGCTGTGGTAGTTTCGCCTACAAATTAAGACAGGAATAAATATGGCTCATGAAACAAGGACAAAAAACGTCTTGCATTCCCTTCAGTCCTTTTCATGACTTATGACCAGTAAAAATTTTAAGAATTATTTCCACAAAAAATGCAATCACTTGTAAAAATGCACTCTGAGCAGTCCATGTGCTTACTTCCTGTTCGCGCGCCTGTTGAATTCCAGCACAAATCGGACTTTTTAAGCTTCATATGTATTAATTATATATAATAATACACACACACACACACATGTACAGACACTCCTCAGGTAACGATGGTCCGTGTTAGAATATTTTGACTTTACGCAGGGTAGATGTTTTTCATATATAAAAGTGCCATATATATATATACTACATATATACATATATATATGTAGTGCCAAAAATCCACTATAGATTTATATGTGGTATGCTTTCCTGTAAATTCAGGTAGTTACCAACACAAGTGGGTCAGGATGACTTCAGAATGCTGAATTGAAAAGATTCAAGAAAACAAGAACCGCCATAATCTGCTTCTTATTTTCAGTGACCCAGTTCACGGGTGCAGACTGAGGGCACGAGTTAGCCTGGCAGCCGCCACGGACTTGGGGTGGGGGGCACTGGGTATCCCTCTTCCCCCGGGCACTTTGAACAACCTCAGTGGTGCCAGGAAGAACAGAATGTGGGGACATTCTAGCTTTGCGTCTTGTGTAGGGAAGTCTTAGCCAGACCAAGTCTTCTCAGTGCTGGCCCCGTATGACTGTAACTGTCTGGATGCAGTTCTTGGGCATCCCTTTGCTAGCTGTGAGTAAAGGGGGATTCCTGAAAACTGCAACCGGCCAGATTAGCCACTGTCTTACGGTAATCCTACACACAATAGTTTGCTAGGCCTCATTTGGTTCATTGCAATCCCTTGACATACCAAGTAAGGAAGTGGAAATGCAGTCAACACCGGTAAAAGCCCTACTGTTTTATGGTATGGATTTCATTGTTCCATTAATTGGATATTCCTGCTGGAGTGTAGCCATCTTCAAACCAAAAAGCAAGCTATGAGCCTTGAGTATACAGGTCGACTTCTCCATTCATCAGCCATGCGGAATTTCTACATCGTGCGTCATCTGACACTCCAACTGTTCCTTGCATGCCAGATAAACAGAAAAAGGCTGATGAATCCTATTGACAGCGTCAGTGTATAGTCCTTAACCACTATATTTGTATTAATGAGTGAGTTGAAGTTTATCAACATTTTCTCTCCTACTAGATCTGTACTGTTTCTTTCAAAAACTCATACAATAACCCAAGTTCTACTGGCAAAAATGGCATTCCACTGGTATTTGTGATGAAATACTCTGAATCCATGGCAGGTGTTTCATAAAGCACGGAACACTTGTAAGCAGTGTATTTTGTATAATTCGCTCAGTGTCAGAAGTATAAATCCTTAGTTTTTGAGTCTTTGGAGATATTAATGGGCCTCAGTGACAGTCAAGAGGCAAGAGCAGCACAACCGTAAAGAGTGTTGGAGGAAATGCAACCAGCCACATTTTATACATCAGTAACCCAAAACCAATTTCCAAAAGCATTTCTGGTAGCCGACATCCTCAGATACCCCGACACAACAGCGTTTCGCGGCGTCACCCTGCATCTGTTAAGGGAGATCCCTGGTTTTAAATGTCAGACTGTGGTAGGCATATACTGTTTGTTCCCTAACTGCGGCCGCCAGTGTGTGAGTCAAAGCTCGAACCGCATATCTAGTATTACCGTGGCAACAACGAATAAACACGACATCACAGCCGTTTTGTCGCGACGTCTTTAGATTTGATTTTGGTTTTTCTTCACAAGAGCACACTTTCTTCAGGGTTTGAGAATACGGATAACCTGTTTGAAGATTTTAGCGATATTATTTATTATGGTGTGCAAGAGTGATGGTTTCATTTTCACATAGTGCTGGCATCACAAAACTCAATAAAAATCATAGATGGCCAAAATTTGAGCGTCCCAATTTTATAGTCCTTCAACTTTAGAGATGAGGGCGAGAAATGCCTTCCTGTACATGCTCAAATTTATACCCACCAAACATTCTCAAATGATTACAAGATCTCCTATACTGTAGAAATATCTTATGAATATTCTATAGTGTCTATAGTGAACATAATTCAGTGCAAACACAAGTCTGTATCTAATTTGATTCTCTCTCTGTCAAATCACTGAAAGATACCAGGCAGCTACAAACCAAAGTAACATAAAAAAACACACACAGTGGTCACAATAAACCTAGATGTAATAGATTATTATATATTATATAATATTATTTACATTCAGTGTAACTAGTAAACAGTTACAGGTTGTAGTTTCCTCTACAGATTTCGGAGAGCCTTCTGATAATAGTAATAATTCTGTTTCTACTTACTCTGTGTTCCTTGGGGGTTTAACTTGAACTGGCAAGATTGGACTCTGAGTCTGAAAGTTCTTCTGTGGAGGTGAATCAGATTCGGACAAAGACTGCGAAGACAAAGAACTTACGTCCATGTGAGACTCAAATTGAATTCCAAGCCAAGTAAACGAGCAAATTGTTTTAAAATATTATATTAGGAAGAGGAACTTCTGGTAGTACCTTAGACTCATCGGGAGTAAGAGTATGAGATCTTCTCAATCCTCCCTTTATCTTATGGGCTCTGCTTTCAAAGAGGAAGTATTAAAAAAAGCAAAACAAAGCTATGCAAACTGTCACGCTTTCTCTCTCTCTCTAGTTCTCTCTCTCTCTGAAGGACATATGAAAACACACTCTTACATACACAACAGCATACACCACCGCTGCAAGGCTCTTCTTGTGTTAAATAGCATTTATTTATGTGATTTGCATTATCGGCAGGATAGAGATGCTCCAGAATTGGAGACAACTGACGAAGGATCTGACAGCAGCGACGGCTTTTCGGAAATGCGGAAGGTAAATCGTGCATCTAGCCTCATAAATTACAGCGGCCTTTGTTAAACTTGGCAGCAATATCGCATAGCCTTAAGCCAGTGAGCCACCTCTGTTCTTTTTCACTTATTTTATTTCAGTTGCTTAATTACGACTCGGTAACACGCCATCGAGGGCAAAACCACAGAGGGGGAATTCCAACATCGCAGCAACTCTGAGCTTGCTAAATTTGCACTGTGTGTGATTTACCCAATAGCATTTGCAGAACAACAGAAAGCAGAAGATTGCACACTCGCAATGGTCCGGTTTTGTGTTCAAGAAGATGGTACCATATGGGTGAGCTAGGAACAGCAGATAAGCATGCAGGCACTTCCCTGGAGCATTCTTGAACTTCCTAGTAGCCCTCTATCTAATAAAATAATAGAGAGAAGGCTATGTGTGCATTCCGGCACCCTTGCGTTGTGGTGAGTAAGTGGACATGCCTCAGTCATTCATCACAGCAAAGTGCCAGTCGGGGTATTGCTGCACCTAGCAGGGCTTCACTGAGGAGTACAAGAGCTACGGCTTTATTGACTGTGCCTGTTGTCGAAGGCAAGGACAAATGAGATGATGCTACACTGTCACATTGATTTTTCCATTGCTTGCAGTAAGGGGGATGGTGGACGATTTTGGCGGATTTCTTTGCGAAGGCCGATTTGATATCGTTAGCGCGGCAGCGTCTCATGCTAACAACATACAAGGTAAAACTTTGAGGCTGGATTACTCCGCGGCATTCCAGATTTATGGAGTGGAAATCGTCACCTTGATATTATCAGAAGCTTTCAACGAAAGCAACTTTATAGTTTTGGACATTATCATCGTCGACTGCCTTTTGTCAGGATAAACCCCTTCCAGGACGCAACAATAACTTCCTTACTGGGACATGAACTTGCAACTATATGGTAACAAATTGGGTTCTTCCACCACTCCATTACCAAAAACTTTGCAAGCCTGAATAAATAACCTCAACTAATGATGCACAGACAAGGAAATTTCTGGCTGATACCGATTCATGCCATTTTTTTTATAAACCCACACCGATACCAAGTGTTTGGGAGGTTCTGCTTAAATACAGCTCCAGATAAAAAATTCTCTCATTTCTCAGTTTATGAGTGTGCGTCTCTGAATAATATATGTATATTTTTTTGTAAACTGCTGCGTGGTCCTTCTCTGCTCCTCAATGATGAAGGACTTCTTCCTTGCTTTGTGGGACTTCAGTCCTAGCAGTGCACTTCACACCTGCACTTAATATTTCCCATTCTTTTGAGTCACTTGATGTCAGCCTCTGATTCATAAGATACTGTCAGATAAGTTAACGGTCATCTCTGGCATTAGAAAGTCGCTTCTGCCCTTTGCCTGGCTGGTTTATAGTCATTCTCAGTGTTTCCTGCTTCACCTTGTACTGCTGTCTAGGAAATTTGAAATCTGGAAGCATCCTGCTGCTCAGCATAGCCTTCTGTCAGCAGAACCACGAATTAACCAGGATTTAAAAATGCATGTATTTTTTATTTTATTTTTATAAATAGAGTTGTCTCTTAATTTTTTCCACATCTTTATTTTATTGGGACACTCCACCCAAATAAATTTAAAAAGTGATTTTTAAAATTAATTAAATACATTCCAAAAACGAAAAAGTATTTATTTTTTGGTCAGAAAACACCAACTCTGGCATACAACAGCAGTCACAGAGCACGGTATTTTATAACCGTATATCATTGAGTGTGATAAATACTGTAATTTTCTGAGTAATACCTTTTGATTTTGGACAGTTTGCAATGAATTTTCTTTTGCTATCCAACATGTCACTGACAGGCTGCGTTACTTGGCAGTACTGCACCCTTCTTTATTGGAACAGATTTGTTTTTCAGAAACTCACCGTACTTCTCGCTGTCTCGCCTTGCGGTGACCAATCAAATTTGTTGTGTTGAAATGCTGATTAGTGATTAGTGAATTGCTGATTATCCTCCTCATGACTTTTTTGCAGATCAAAGTTTGCGAAATGCATTTCTAACGATGTTTTCCCCAGCATTAAAATAATTTCACCCAACGGACATTTGTCTGTTTAGCACGTGGATGCGCAGAACAACATGGATCACCATTGTAAATGGAATTATTGGCAATAAATATCAGGTCATTTTTAACCATTGGCCGATGACCAATTGTTGCTGTATCAGCTGATGTCACATGTCTAACCTCAATTATACAAACATAATTGCCATGCCACAAGCACAGAGAACTCAGATTCAAACCTCTTAGGTCTAAGGCTAAGATGGGGCTCCCCAGCTGAACAGTATACATATTTACAAATAAATCAGTTATCAGGTCATCATTTGCAACTGTCACATTGCTGGAATGTTCTGTGGCAAAAAAAGAAACAAAGTGGTTTTCATCTTATTTCGGTACTGATTTCTAACAATGGGCATTGTCAGGAAACTAGAGTTAATCATTGTGAAATTTGAAGCACTATCTATTTTTGGCATCTTAAAAACGAGTTGCTTTTGGGATCTTATTCGCATTACAAGTCTTATTTTCCTATGGATTCCTGCCTAACTGGCTGTTAGCAGATTCAGTAAAAGTTTGGACTTTTTTTTTTATCTGGCTAGCTGGCAGCATTTTAAATTCAAATTCTTGTATAATTAATGCAAGCTATAGTGGATGTCCATCCATCTTCCATAACTGTAGTGGGTAGCGGTGGGCCTGGAGCTTATCCCAGGAAGCATGGCGCTCACACTCACTCACTCTGGGAAAATTCAACAACTACATTCCACCTCAGTTATGCAGACTCCAGAAGAACAAGCACATACCACAGTCATTATGTACTCAAACCCACAGCCCTGGAAAAGTGAGGCCAAAATGCTGTCCGATGAGCAAAATTATCCATCCATATATCTTCCAAACACTCATCCAGGGCTGGATTGTGGGGAATACACTCTGTTTTATACAATTATGTATGTTAACTCCAAATGTTAATGGTTGCTTCCACCAAAATACAAATCACTTTTGGAATAATTATTAGTGTCATGCCCTGCCTGCTTGCCCATCTTGTTCTCTGCCAAGTGTGGATCTAATGAGCCACACCTGTCACTTGTTTTGTCTCACCTCTCATTTCAGCCCTCGTGTGGATCACTCCAGCTGCCTCTCATCTGTTCCCTCGTCAGTGGTGTTATAAAGTGCCTCCCAGCCATGTGCTCCCCAGTCCAGTCATTGATGTTATGGCTGTATGTCAGGGCTATTCAACTCAGGCCCTTGATTCCAAATCCAGGCCTTTTCTCCCAGGTAGTTAGTTTAATAATTACTGATTCTGATTGGGCAGAGGCTTCACACCCGGCTCACAGGTGAAGGAAGGCTGGAAAATCAGCAGGGCTCGGGCCTTGAGGACCATGAGTTGAATAACCCTGCTGTATGTGTTCCAGAGTTTCTTTATCCTATCTGAGTCTCTCTTCTCCCTGCTTTGACCCCTCATGGTCTTTTGTGTTTGCCCTGTGTTAGGTTTGTTTTTGCCCCTTCCCTACATTCGTCCTTTCCTCCTCCTATGCCCTGATGCATGCCCTAGCATAATCTAAATAAAAGTTTATTTTTTGATCAAAAATAAGTTTTCCATATCTCAACAACCTACACTCACTAATAAACATGGCATGACACTATTGTAATGAATAATGGTGAAGATATTCGGCTTATGTGTGCTGAAATAGTGGTTGATGTCCTCTACGTGGAAGGAGTCTGAAAGTTTACATGAGTATGAATGGTGTTTGTGACAGTCTTTCTATGTCCAGAAATATAAACATATGTAATTTTTGAGTTAGATGAGAATAGTTCTTCTGCCCAAGTTGTATCCATCCTTGCAAAACAGGTTTTTTTTCTTAATAACATAACATATCCACTTATGCATTTTCACCAACAGATTATATAACGGTCAAAATTGTTTTACATGCAGCTCCTTCTTCATGCCTGTTATTAGACAGACTATTTATTGCATGTCAATAAAAAAAAATCACTAATTTCACTAATCCTAAATCACTTTGGGAGTAGAGTGCTCTCCTACCATGCTCAGTATTGATATCAGAGATGAGAATGACAGTGAAAGATTAGTTGCGGTTTGAGTTCCATATTGTAAGTTAGGTCTCTGGGAAGAAAAATGCTCAAGTCTGGTTATAAATTTATTGATTTATTAAAATCCCGAATTCAAAGCCAAATGCGACAGCTTTATGGAGTATCTAGGACAGTCATTGTTTTAACAGCCCAGTGCCCCCATGGACACTGTCTGACTACTGGACTGGTCGAAATGCTGCTTTTCCTCTTTGCTGGAATAAACTTCCATAAACGGTCCTTTATGTTCTTATGGATAGTACACATCAGCGATGCCTTTTATTTTTATCTTTCGCAGGAGTAATGAACATGTGCAATGAACCTTTCATATCACTAAAACTGAAGGAACACTTTTGAAAAGTGTCAGAAGATGTTCAAAATATTTTCTATTTACAGCAATATAAGGTAATACGGTAGGATGCTTCTTTTTCTGATCTTTTTCTAGTGACTTATGCTTTCAGTACAGCTACAGGTAACTATTCATCTTTGGTCTTGAAGCCTGTGAAGAGCAATTCACACCAAGATCAGACATGAGAAATTACATCTGACACAAAAGATGATATGACATTTCAACATGCAGATACACACAGAGATTCACGCTAACATACACCCTTAAGAGGATTTCTCAAAGTGTGGAGCCCAAGGTTACCCGAGGAGGTTTTCCAGGTGTTTGTGGCATGTTTGAAGAAGAAGAGGCCTTTAAGATAACAAACCAGAGATCCAAGTGATTGCCATCCTGCAGAGAGATGGGGAACACACTCAAAGAGATTGGAGCAAGTGCCATTATAGGGTGGATTAACTTCTCTGTGGCCCTTAACTGACATAGCGGGCCACTTGAACTATTTTTTTGGAACCAAAGGAAAAACAAGAGAAAATTAAAAATGACGCAGTATCAATAATCCACTAATCAGTGCCAGTGGCAGAACATACTGATCATTGTGCTGTCAGTAAAATTGGCCAAACGGATCACACTAGTGATCAATCACCCAAATTTAATCTATTAACCTGTTAAATTTTTCCTGGGGGGTGGGGCTTTTGCTGCCTGGGGCCCCTGATTTTGTGGAGAGCCTTAAGCTGTAGCCTACGATAGCCTATGCATTAATCTTTTCCTGGGTGGGACCTCAGCATAGCATTTAACGCAGTGGTTAGTGGCTGGTGGGCCCATCTAGCACTGCCATAGTGGAGCACTTAAGGGAATCAGCATGTAGAGCAAAGAAATGACAGCTATTAGTTGGGCAGAGAAACCTGGCTGCACCTGAACCCATTCGACACCAGAATGTAGCCAAATTGAATTACCATTTAAATGGAAATTCAGGTTCTGAGAGGAACAATAAAAAAAAATTAAAAGTAGGGATATTAAAGATCATCTGAGTGGAACATGCAGAATTTATTAAATGTTAATCCCGCATCATTTCAACCTTTTATGGACTTTCTAATTATTTACTCTTGTTCTTTCTGGCATCTTAATGTTCAGCAATAAAAATAAAAAACAGATTTGTTATAAAAAAGTTATGCTTCTGTCTATAAGATTAATTGTGGTATTTATTCCATACCCAATAGCACTGCAGAACATAAAAAGCAGCACAACTGACCTTGCAGCTTCCAGAGACCAGGCCACCGACAGCAGGAAAACACCGATAGCGGATAGTAGCCTAGGTTCCGTCCTTAGAGAGACTGGATGACATTCTTGCTGTAAGAATACCGAACAGCAACGTACAACATCTCCTGGGCCGTGCGCACGGGTCAGAACTCCTTCATATTTGTAGGTGTTACAGAAAGCAGGGTTCTGTGCTGAAGTATTCTACCAGGTCTGTGCAAGTTTGCCGGATGAAGCATGCATATATGTAACAGCCGTGCCGGAAGGCAACTGCTGACAACGACAATGAGGTTTGGTAATCCGGAACTACAACTCCTGCTGTCAGACCCAAACCATGGTAACAGTATGTGATTATTTGTGCAACGCTTGTAAATTTTTTTTTTTTTTGCCCCCTCCCTGCCCCCATTAACCCCGAAACAGGCAAACCCCAGAGAAATCTCTGGCAAACACCCTGATCACCAAGCAATCCTGGGCCTTGTCGCACACCGAGACGCTGAGAAAAGAGAACGTGGAAGGAGAGCACGGGACGTCGGGCATGTGGCACAAAGTTATTTTCACAGCAGAGACGGCTTTGGAACAAAGCCGACCATATTTACATTTCATTGTCATGGCCGGCACGTCAGAGTCTCACACAAGGCCAATATGTCAAGTAATTCTACAAAGTCCCTATAAACTGGCACAAAGCTGGGATGTCACAGATGGCTACAAATAAGAAAATAATGACGTCAGCCAGTGGAAAAGTATAGGGCGACGCACTTGTAGCGTGCTGCGTTGGGAGACCGCCGGATTCCAGCAAGCGCGTAGGTTTGGTTTCAGCATTGGTGGGGGCCACGTCAGCCGCAACACCCCCTGCAGCCAGAACACACATGATATTCCCATTGAGACATGTCCCTACTGTCCACAGCCTTGGATTTCAGGGAATTATTTGGGTTATTTGGAGTGCACTTAAAGAAACTTGTAAATCCAGCTTCTGGTCTGTATATGATTTCAATTGAACCGATATATATATATATATATATATATATATATATATATATATATATTGTGTGGGTGGTTGTATATTGCTTGTCTGTAGGCTCCCCGCTCACTGTTTATAACCGAAGCCCAATTAATTGAAAA
>JABFEA020000002.1:13159566-13172386 GCA_019775915.2 Cyphomyrus plagiostoma | reverse complement strand
TTATTATTATTATTATTATTATTATTATTATTATTATTATTATTATTATTATTATTATTATTATTATTATTATTATCCGCGACCCAGTAGGATAAGCGGTTTGGAAAATGGATGGCTGGATGGATTATTATTATTATTATTGTCGTTGTTGTTGTTCTACAACCAATGGTCCTCATATGAAACAGGTGTGTGATGAAACAGGGTTTTTGACACCCTAGGTGAAGCCTGCTTGATCGAATTAATTACAAAATTCAGCCCTAATGAATGAAGATGAATGGATTACACAAAGGCCATTGGACCCGAGCTACATATTCATTGAAAAATATGTATTTACCATTGAGGGTGGACTGTAACTATTCTGTGACCTTTTTCATATGTGGTAAAGTCATTATTGTGTTTTCTGGTCAGGAAAGCTTTTGTGAAAGTTATCTGGCAAATGAAAGACTGACTGCGCAGTATTCAGTGCATTTTAATATGTTTGAGATGTTTGGTTTTTTAAGTAATAGTAAAAAAACAATGTACAGATTTTCTGTTCTTGTCACACCAGCAAATAGCTGTGTCTTTGTTTAGTCATGCCCAGCCTGGCTACACTCCACTTTGCTGGAATATTCTCTCACCTGCAGCTTATGAACTCGTTTACCTGGTTGGGTATACTTTAGGGCTTTGATTTCGTACACCTCCTGAGGTATTACCTGTCACATTGCACTGAGCCATTGTCACTTTGCTATTCTGCCCTTGTCTCAACTCTTGCATGATTCATTGGTTTTGCTCCTCATCTTGTATCCTGAATTTGTTTTTTTTTTCCCTCTGCGTTGCCCTTTTCTGGCCTCTGGGATTTTGCCAGTGTTTTCGACTTCTGATTTTAGATTACGATCTGAATATGAAAACTACCCATGTGCATCCACATTTGGGCCCTCATGTCAGTTTCTTACAGTTATCTACTGTCCTTGACAAAAATAAGATGACTGTGACAAAGGGTTTAGAGTTGCCATTTTTGTCTGTTTTCTCAGATGTTACCCAACTTCACATCTGGTAGAAAGGACTGTCACCTCGAAATGGCAGATCTCAGCAGGGTTCTGATCTGCTTTAATTCTCACCATGTCAACCGACCATATTTCTTGCTGTACAATCTCAATTGCTTCTCAATAGCTGTCTTTTATCATTTTGTGGGCCATAATACCATGAAGAGTAGTGAAGTATCGTAGTTAATATATTCCAGACGAACTATTCCACATCATGGTTAGATAGATAGATAGATAGATAGATAGATAGATAGATAGATAGATAGATAGATAGATAGATAGATAGATAGATAGATATGAATCATGCTGAAATATGAGTAGAGGTTTCATCTGAGGGATCATGGTGGCTTAGTAGCCAGTGCTGCGTGGCCTCGCACCTCCAGGGTTGTGGGTTCGACTCCCACCCATGTCTCTGAAGTTTGCTTGTGTTTGTTTATTTCCTTCAGGCACCCGTCTCTCTCTGCCGCTCAGTAAAAGGCAGATAAGTGAATTGCCGTTTCTGACTTACCCACAGTGTGCGACTCCGTGTGCCGACAATGGATTGGCATCCCACTCACAGTGCAAGCTGGCGTAGGCTTCAGGCTTGCTGTGTTCCGTACTGAATAAGTGGTTATGGAAGACGGATGGCTGGTCTGTGGAAGGACTTCTGAGGTTCTGATACATTGCAGAGAGGTACCTTTCATGCATAAAAATGAGCCCATTCATCCTAGGAATACGCATTCAGAGCGCCAGGGCGGATCCCCGTTTATTACCACGCCCAAACACCCTCATGGGGACATGATTCTAAATCTTATTTAGGTGCCGCACCTGAGAAACAGCCTTTCCTTTTTATTTTTTATGACTGCAAGTTTTGAAAGTGAAGAAACTAAATATGAGAACAGTGAACTGGGAAAAAGAAATGTCGACTGCTGAAGCCTCACATTAGATGTCAGTTAATGGATTTTGACTAATACTGTCATTAACAAGATCACACGCACACTGTTTAGAACTTTACATAGATCTTGAAAAAGATCAAAAGGCACTGAGGTGTTTCCCCTTGGAAGGTGCAGTTATTTTTGTTATACTTTTCAGTCTAGAGTGGCTTCACTTCCACCCGTACCGTGAGGAGTAGAGCTTGCTCTGGCGTCCCACCTCTGCCCCTGTTAAGGTCAGTGCCAGAGGTTATGCATGCGCTGCCAAGAAAAAAAGGGCACTTGACTCCATTTAGTCCAGTGGTGCAACTTCTCTCTCTCCCTCTCTGTCTCTCTTTCGCAGACGCACATATACATGTTGTGTGCGCGGGTCGCGGACGAAGGCGAAGGAGGGAGAGCCAGGCAGGCAGACGGGGAAAACGAGAATTTATTCCGCACAACACAACACAACACCGACATAAACAACGTTAATGCCGGAACAGACGCTGACGCAGACCTAAATACACAAAACAAGGCACGGGACAGGCGTGCGGCAATGCCCCACAGATGGAAACAATAGGCAATCACAGGAGGTAACCGAGGTGGGCGTGGCACACAGGAGGAGTGGACGTCGCTGGACGTAACAGAACTCCCCCCCAAAGGCGCGCACTCCGAGCGCGCCCCAGGGGAGCCGACGGACGAGACGAATGGGGCAGACCAGACCTGAAAAACAAAACAGAACATCAACCAAGACCTGGGCACAGGACCAAAAGACAGAACAACCCCAGGGACAGGAACCAAGACAAGACCCGACAGAGAGCAGGGAACGCCGACAGACAGACGAGGAAGGGAGAGGGCGAGGAAACCCCAGGGAACGGAGGAACAAACGGGCCAGGAGTGAAAGGGGGAACGAAGGGAGGCGGAACAAAAGGAGGCGGGACAAACGGAGGAGAGGCAAACGGAGGAGGGGCAAACGGACCCCAGGGCGCCCAAAGGCCCCCAGGCAGAGGACGGGCAGCGACCGGAGGGGCCGCAGGCCAGGGGGAGCCGGGAGCAGGAGGGGGCCCCGCAGGAGCAGCGGGGACGGGCCGAGGGACCCCCGGAGGGGCCCAGGAGGGAGCCGGAGGGAACACCGGCAGAGGCGGGCAAGACGGGGAAGCCGGAGATGGCGAAGGCACCGCCGGAGCCCGGAAAGGCGACGTCCGACGCCCACGCGGAGCGGGGGGGCCCGGAGGCGGCCGACGAGGATCCGGAGGCGGGCCCGAGGACCGGCACCGAGGCACCAGAGGGGAACCCGGCGGCGACCGGCGACCACGGGCCGGAGGACCCGCAGGCAGCCAACAGGCGACGGCCAGGGGCCGCACAGGCGCGGCAGAGGGCGGGACGGGAGGGACCCGGACCCTCCTAAGGTGCCCCCTACCCTTCCAGGACACAGAGAGGCGGGGACCCCGTTGGGCTCCACCCCTCTGGGGCACTGGCAGTTGCTCCGGGTGTTCTCTAGGATCTGGGGCGTGGACCAACCGGATCCCCGAGGGGTCCCACTCGAGCTCCTCCTCCTCTGCCACGAGGGGAGGAGAGAGGGTGTCGTCCGAGACCTTCTCAGGGACACCGTGTCCCGAGCTGGACAAGTCTCGGGCTGCTGTGGTTGCAGTCTCGGGCGGAATAGGCACAGGCGGGGCCGCGGGCCCAACGGGAACAGGCAGGGCCGCGGGCGCGGCCGCGGGATGAGCAGGAACTGGGAGGGCCGCTGGCGGAGCCGCGGGACGAGCAGGGACTGGGAGGGCCGCGGGACGAGCAAAAACTAGAAGGGCCGCGGGCGGGGCCGTGGGACGAGCAGGGACTGGGAGGGCCGCGGGCGGGGCCGTGGGACGAGCAGGGACTGGGAGGGCCGCGGGACAGTCTGGAGGGGCCCACAACCCCCCCCAAAGGCGCGCACTCCGGGCATGTCCCCAGAGGGGCGTGGCGTAGCAGCCATGGGAGCTGTGGCGGCAGCGGCAGCTGCGGGCGAGGGCGCAGGCGTGGCGGCCTTGGGAGCGGCAGCTGCGGGCGAGGGTGCAGGCGTGGCAGCCTCTGGAGCTGCGGGCTTGGCTGCGGGCTGGGTAGCGGGCTGGGCAGCGGGCTTGGCTGCGGGCTAGGCAGCGGGCTTGGCTGCGGGCTGGGCAACGGGTTGAGGCGCCTCGTAACCCACCTCCTGCAGCGCAAGCGGCGGCAGGTCCGGTGCTGGCCGCTCGGGCATTGCCCCTTTAAGAGCCCTGGAGGTCCGGGGAATAGTGTCCCTTACCGGGCTAATCCACCTCCCGGCAAGGCGCTCCGGCCGGAAGTGGTAAGCCTCCAACGGAGGTTTCTGTTCCCCGTGGAGGCAGTCCCAAATGGCGGCGGTCTCAGCCCATGTGAGCGGGGAGTCCCCTCGCTCTTCGTCGCTCTCCCCGGCCGGGACGAGAGAACAGGAGCCCAGGGCGAGCATTGGAGCTGCCGACGACCGCTCGCCGGCTTTCCTCCGCTTTCCGCTTTTCCTGCCGCCGGTGGAAAGCGGACCCTGCTCCCTTAGCCGCTGGTGCAGGCCACGGAGGTATCGGCGTACCCGCTACAGCGGGTACTGTTGTCCAGGAGGGCGCTCCTCCTCAAGGAGCTCCCGGCCCCGGGTAGCTAGCTCCAGGGTCAACGGATCTTCCTGTACTTCCGGTTGGGCGAGCCAGAACACGCAGGCTTGCAGCAGTTCAAGCCTATAGCATTCGTTCTGCTGCTGCGTGTCTTCGCAGAGACACGGCATTCTGTTGTGTGCGCGGGTCGCAGACGAAGGCGAAGGAGGGAGAGCCAGGCAGGCAGACGGGGAAAACGAGTATTTATTCCGTACAACACCGACATAAACAACGTTAATGCCGCGTCTGCCGGAACAGACGCTGACGCAGACCTAAATACACAAAACAAGGCACGGGACAGGCGTGCGGCAACGCCCCACAGATGGAAACAATAGGCAATCACAGGAGGTAAACGAGGTGGGCGTGGCACACGGGAGGAGCGGACGTCGCTGGACGTAACAATACACAGTCCTGCTTCAGGCCAGTTGGCAGCCTTAGTCATCCTGGTCCCACAGTGCTATCAAACTCGCAGCAAACAGAGCTAGACATCGTGCACCTAACACGCACAGGCATCTGCAGTGGGCTGAATACAAAGAATCCTCAGTCGAAAAAAACACCAGTCCTGTACTTGGAATAAAAAAGGCATCTGTGATTCCTCCTTGCGTGACCATGAAAAAGTGGCTTTGGGGAATGGCAGCAGACTGTGGCCGTCATTAGGCGATTCTGCACCGCTTGTATCTTCTGCTTGTGATCATGTCCCGTTTCTGCTCTGTGATTAAATTTCCATGTAGGCACACTCGTCTGGGTCCAGAGAGGGCAAGTAGGCTGAAAGGACAGCTGTGCATCTGAACGCAAAAGTTTCAGCCCTCATGGGAGACTATGCTACAGCTCCTGGGAAATAGCAGCAGTCTGATCGGATGTGACAGTTGTGACATCATGTGAAAATGCGGCACATAGAATGCTCGACTCCTTAACTTCTCAAAGACTGGTGCGAAAGATGAGCTGGCTGGCCATTGACGGATCATTACACTGTGAGTGTCAGCATGGCAGTAAATTGGAGAAGGGGATATTGGGTGTGCCGCCGTCGTACCATCAATCACGCGACCCAGGAAGCAGCAGCGAGCAACAGCGCTAATGAGACAAACAAGCACATCTCTTTTCATTTATTATTGACTCTTTTTGCCCCTGAGTTCTGTCCTAGCCAGCACGCATCACACATGGCACAGCATCACTCTTCAATGTTCGGTGTAAATTCACCCCATGGTCCACAATGCTTTTTAAGTGCAGTAAAGGAGACAGGGGCAAAAAATCCACATCCACTTGTAGCTAAATAAGATTCTTTGGGATTCTAAGTGTGGTGTTGAGACCTCAGATTAGTACTAGTGAAGAGGGACAAGCAGATTCAGTGGTAGATGGGCTGCAGTCTAACTATCGCAAGCTGATTGGTGGGTTTTCAACTCCTGTATTATGTGATGCAATTCTCTCCAGAGAGCGGTCCTATCACAAAAGCCTAACATATCACTGAGACAGCGGTAGCTTTGGGGCCCACTGTACAACTCTAGGTTTTACTTGGCTTGGTTCTAAGCATCAGTGACCACACAAACTCCTTTTCCTTGACAGTTAACTGAAGTGAGACCGCGTGGCACTGAAAGCTTCCTGATTTTTGGGGTGAAGAGCAATATCAGTTATGGGCATAATGGCGCTGGCTCTAAATTAGATCTATTCATCATCTCTGAGGGACAAATCCAAGAAGCCTGCAGAGCAGTTGACATCAGGAAAGAGGCCACTGGCCTTGTATAATGAGTTCCCCAATGATTATAATCAGCAAATACTTACCATCACAAAAAAAACAGGATGAGGACTAATTAGGAGAATAAGGTGACTATAGGTGCGCAGGAAAGGCCATGACCTGCTCAAGAAAACAAGGGTCCGGTAACTTTTTTCCATTTTCTACCATTGAAATCACTGCAGACATGGAACCTTGTTTAGCAGACAAGTGCAACTGCCAAGCAGTTCTCTGTTGTTTTTACACATGCTTTTCTGTGACACTGCCATGCATATTACGCTTATGGGGAAGTTGAGGCAGTAAGGAAGCTGCAGTTGGAATGGTAGATTTGGCTTTTAAGGCCCAGTTCCAGGAAAGGGCCATTACATCCTAATGGTAGATGATCTATCTAAACCAGTAACATCTTATTGATGACCAAAGAAGCCACATTTGTGTGGTTTGTGAAATAAAAATATATTGTAATATCTGGCAGACCGAGACATCGCGGCAGCAGCGAATGACAATGATGCTCTTATTAGGGGAGAACAACACCCTTTGATTAAGTCCTGAAAAGGACGAATATAGGCACATAACAAGTACCTTAACCATATAGAACAGCAGAAACACAAGGAGGTCAGACGCTGGACTGGAGGTACACACATGGTAGGGGATTTATACAAAGCTAAGAACACGCCAGGACTGGACAGGGTCCACATAAGACACGGACAAACATACACTCCACAGTTGGGAAATACAACCATTAACACAACAGTATAACAAGGGGCTATTTACACTACACAGACAGGGCTATTTACAGTCGCCCCCGAGCATGCCAGGATATGCTAATCCCCACTGGCACTACAATATTATACAATACACAGAAAATACACACTCCAATAGGCTGTTTTTATGTATATGTATAATATACTTAGATGAGAAAGTATACAATATGGAGGACTATAATCAAGAACAAATACATTCTCTGCTGGGTTATAACATAAATAAGACTGCACAATATGCTTTAACCGGCATATACTATATCAAGCTAGATTATGCAGTGAAATATCACCACATGATGAGAATACCACTGCATATCAACAAAGCCAGGGAGAGCACTATATTAAAAGAGTTTAATAGAAGCAGGAACATTGAATACAAATGATGTCACCCACAGTGGTCTATAATAGTCCATGCATGAGGGTAGTATTGCAATAACAATGGTATCCTAACAATTACTCCAGAAGTGAGAAGATTAAGGTCAAAATTAATCAGAGTATCAGCACACAAACAGCGAATGCAGGTAATTGAATCGGCACAAAATCAAGTCAAGAAATCAAGCAACAGGGAGCTCCTTAAAGGGGAGGACCCTCTTAAAGGGAAAGGCACCTCCATCTACAACCCTATCCTTGCCAGTCAAGCGAGAGCTGTTTCTTAGGCTCCAATCTTAAAAATAATCCCCAATAGTTTGGCAGAAATGTCTCCTCTGTCTTTTCAAAAAAAGTCATTCAACACGACTATATTGAACATGAACAAGCAGTACAGATAACGACAGTGCAACGTAATGCTTTCTCTCACACAGAGGAAGCTCAGAACATGAACAGCAGGGTATAAACACAGGGGTTTCTGATAGGAAACAGAAGCTGTAATAAAGAATTTGCAATAAAACTAGAAGAGGGCAGCTCAATACCCTGTATTTCCCAAGTGTGGCTGAAGAAGAGGATGAACATGGGCAGAGAGACCAGTCTGCTAGCAGCACTTTGGTTTTTCTGAAAAAGATGAAATGTAAACGGTTATAAACATGGGGTGGTGGGGTGTATCTCTTCAAAAATGTTCAAAAACTCACCAAAAGACGTACCACATCCCAGTGGCCGTGGCTCAGAATTATGCCCGGTAATCAATCAGCGGACTGTAATGAATGTGTCGATGAAGAAGCCCACTGTCTGCAGCATCATTAGTGTGGCTATTAGCCTGCAACCCAAAACTGTGTCACCGCCTTCCCACATCTCAGGGATCATGGACTGAGCGCAGGCTGCCAGCCCCACAGCCCAGGGCGATCGTAGGCTCCCTCACAGACACTGCTGCCCAGATAGCATGTACAGCTTGTTTCTAGCTGTTTGGGTTTACCTCTTTCAGAGGCCAGACAAAACAAGGCTCTTCTAGTACTCCCTGTCGGATTCCCCTCTACGACTTTTCCTCGGCTCTCCCTTCCTTGGAAGCAGAACAAACCAAAAAACAGCACAACTTATCATAGCATAGTTTCTTGAAAATTAGCCAGTTCCCACAGGGGTTTCTTCATACCAGAAAAGAGTTGGGAAGCTACAGGTCATCATCCCAGAGCTGATGAGCCAGGCTTGACAGGACAACTGCCTGCGAGAAGGTACCTTGGTGACATTCACTAGCTTATCATTCATAGATATTTCCCTATCGGAATTTTTCATTTTTTCTAGTTTCCAATTTGAAACTGTAACTCCCACAAACATAGCATCATAGACAGGTGCATTAGTTCTTAATTACATCATTTAATTCCGGAGAAGCACATACACAGACATGTATTGCATGGACTTTTACTTCGCATCAGGACAGACTACAAGGCTTGCCGTTTAGTTATTAGTAGAAATGGAGAGATACTCAACAGGACAGTTTGTAAAGCTGACCCTTTCTTTGTTTACCAATATATGTCTGATGCGTGATACATACTCACATACATTATTAACATGGAATTCGCAATATCCCTCTCGGAATGCCTTTATGAGGAAAGCATGGATTTCCAATCCTGGGCTTGTTTGCCTCTGGTGTCTTTTAGACATCTGTCTCGAGTTTAATTGCATTCTGGTAAAAGTGAAAATTGATTAGCCCAAACACAGGACTTTTCCTGTTCATTAACAAAATAGTTAATAGTAGTTGCATAATAATGATTATTATTATTGTTATTATCCTCATTTTAGATGCAGTTCTAAGTAAATTTATGCAACATACACGCAACATAAATATGTAGTTAATTCTGGCATCATTGAATTATTTTTGCTTGTTTACTAACAGGAATTCAGCTTTCAAGGAAGTAGTATGAAAGTTGGGATTACATAATGAACAATAATTTTACTATTACGTTACAGATACTATAACTACCTTGCTAATACTGATGTAAGATTCTCTGGCAGAGTGGAGGACGTCCAGACCTATGGCCTGCAGACTAAAAGACTCTCCCAA
This sequence comes from Cyphomyrus plagiostoma, assembly GCA_019775915.2. NCBI lineage: Eukaryota > Metazoa > Chordata > Actinopteri > Osteoglossiformes > Mormyridae > Cyphomyrus > Cyphomyrus plagiostoma. The sequence goes on along the minus strand of JABFEA020000002.1, from coordinate 13,162,923 downwards.
TTAGGCACAGCAGGCTCCTGTTTCCCTAATGAGGCATTCCTGGCAATAACAGTCAGTTGGCACAGCAGCAGAAGGACATCCTATGGAGGCTCATTTGGTTTTCCTTATAATAAAATCGTTATACCGTCTGACCTCACCTTGAATGCCTAGTAGAGTTATGAAGGCCTGTTGTTGTGCAGAATTAGTTCCGGGGAGTATGATGGCCGTTGGTGATCTTGTGGCTGTGCTCTTTCCTCGGGGCAGTGTTGATTGCACTATAACTCGCTGTGACTTCACGCCTTCACGCCTCTGGATCCAACCGCTTCTGTGTTCTCCTTGTGGATTTCCTACAAAGATATACAATTAGTGGAATTGGTGTATCTAAATCACCTCCCCCAGGATGTGTGTCTCCTGTCATGGACTGGCATCCTTTGCTTGCCAGACTGGGAACCTCTACTTCATGTAAGAGTGTGGATAGATGGAAATTTGTCTTACAACCTGTGGTCTGGTCAGTTTCTTATTTGCTTACAATGTGGCCACCTTGTCTCAAGAACTTTTAAACTATTATTCCATCCCATATTGATTTTCTTCCAGCATTTGTGTGTGGTTGACCTCCCATACAAGCATCTGTGCAGTCATGCAGATGTGGATAAGACATGTTTAATGATCAATGCTTGAAAATTACAGTGAAGATGGTTGATCTGACTCAAGCAATTAGGCTTGGGTTACTGCTGAAAAGATCATTCTTTTGTGACATTTTATGCCATCCTTCCAGTTATTAACACATTCTCCTCTATTGAGGATAATATCCTTACTCTTCATTTCTTGCACATCTTCAGGTGTCCAGCCGTTTCTGGGAAAATATAAGGCTTATGGAATTTCATTTTTTTCAGTGTATTCCTATCAATATTTTTAAATCTGGAATTGATTAGGCGAGGCTGAGAAGTTCACAGTAGATAATGCTAGGTTTGTGTTTGGGTATTTAACATTTAATTTAAATTTGAAATGTGTTAAATGCATTATTTAAAGAAACAGCATTCAATTTTGTAAAATGTTAAATCTATAGTACTGAAGCAGACTAATGCAGAGTAGGCCATAAGGCTACAGTACTGTTGCATTGCTGTCATTGGATAAGGAGTTGAAATGGTGACAAGCTGGTGGAGTGCATGAATTCTTGGATGAAGTTTGCAGATTGATTTTTTTTTTAATAAATCACGTTTCTGTGATAGAGGTTAGTGCCACTTTGTCGTGCACAGTTCCCTGCTGAGAAGACTTCCATAACACTTTCAAAATACTGTTATCAAGAATAACTCAAGGTGGTTGGACCGTCAGAGGTCTTTCATGACATGGGTCTCCACGACTTTGAAGCTGGAGACTCTTTCTACTGAATATCAATATCAATTTTTAATATGGATGGGAGTGAGCTCGATGCATCTTCTCCTGAAGTCGAAGATGAGTTCTTTGGTCTTGACTACGTATAGTGCCAGAATGTTTTTCCAAAGACCATGTTGACAGTCTGCGGATCTTGTCTCTGCAGGCTTACTTGCTGTGGTCATATGTGAACTTCACCATGGTGTTTGGATGTGGACTGTAATACAGTCATGGGTGTAGAGAGTGTAGAGGAGCAGGGTGAGCACGCAACCCTGGGGTGCATCAATACTAAGCTTAAGGGTGGAGGAACGGTGGGGACCCAGTTTCACTGTCTAGGGGCAGTTGGTTAGCAAGTCTTAGATCTATGCATAGACTGGTAGGTCAAGACCTACCAGCACCAGGGCAGTTGTAATCAATGAAAATCTTCGGCACATTTGACTCTGGGTGTTCAGGGTGGGTGAAAGTCATGGGTAGAATGGTGGTGAGGGCATCCTCTGTGGACCCGTTAGGTCTTTAGGCATATTGGTCCTCGTTCAGTTCATTGGGAATTGTGGAGGAGAGTACCAGCCTCTTCTGATTTAGTAATGGGGGGGTGCAAGTGGTCTGAAGTCTTTCAGTGGACTGGCAGTTGGGTATATTGGAACTGGGATAGAAGTGGTGGATCTGAGACAGGTAGCAACAATGACCATTGATAAGCAGAGACTGAAGATCAATCAGTACGTTTTCATGCACAGCTAGGTCCAAATACGGTTATAACTTGACCATGCCATTCAATCGGATTACTGTCCTTGTCCCAGTATACATGCATGGGAGGGGAATCGATTATTTGACTGAAGTATATTTGACTCCACTACGATAGGTGGCAATATGGCTCCTTTCTGCTTGCTAGTATTGTGCTTTATTTTCGGCTGACTGATTTAGTCACAGACGTAAAGGAATTAAATTAATTATAATGGATGCGTGGACAAATGAAGTGATATGAGGTTTTATTGCAATCTGGTCAGAAGAACAGATACAAAAGATTAGGGTAGCACAACAAGAAATAAAGTAGTTTGTATAATATACAATTTTTAAATATTGCAATGTGATTTTATTGCAATAAATATTGGAGTATTTATGCAACGAAAAAAGAACACATGCAGCATTCATGCAAAAGCAGCAGAGGTAAACGTTAAACTGATTTTAAAACATATACTAGTGAATCTTAAAAAGGAATAATCATTAAAATTGCAAAACTTGCTAGGATTTTTTTGACAGTAAAAATGTTTTTATCGAGACTTAGATTCCCTGCGCTATAATGTCCATACCAAACTGAAGGGGGGAAAAAGCCTGATCATAATCTAACTGACTAGTCATGTGCACAGAAAGGAAGACTTCCTTGCTCCGACATCATGGCAGACCGTGAAACTAGTTGTTCTCTCATCGACTGGTCAGTGAACATCTTCTCCTATTTCCCAAACAAACAGCCAATCGCAGGATTCATAGTGACCAATCAAAGAAGTGGAGAAGTCATTTTGATTATACAGTACGAAAGAAGAAACAGCGAATTACACTGGGGTAATCAGCTGGACGTACAGCATAGTGGAGCAGCATCCGTCTCAATCCGCTATTGGTGCGTTCTTTGTCCTTGTGTTCTTGTGAGATCATTCTTAGAAGGCAAGGTAGCAAGACCAGTCTGGCCGAGACCACACGTACGATCTTTACATTCTTGGTATTAAGATATACCCTAGACCTGTCGAGCGAGCAAGTGTTCTGCAGACATGAGCACGTCCAGAGGATGGGTATTCTGCTCGTGAGAGCACACACATGCACGGTTTGTACAGTATGTGCGCATGTCTCGAGACTAATTGTTGGAGAAAGTGATCAACTTCCCCCCAACTACTCACCCTCAAAGGATGAGACACGCGCTGTTTTACTTGCAAGGGTAGTCACACCGTCTGCAGTGCGAGCTACAAAGGTGTGGCTCCTCTGCAGGGTTTATTTATACTTGACAGGAAACATACTGAT
>JABFEA020000002.1:13086680-13129283 GCA_019775915.2 Cyphomyrus plagiostoma | reverse complement strand
GCCCGCCCGAATCAAGAAAAGGGAACTGGCTGAATTTACGGTTTGTAGATAGCCTGAGGTGAATACACCTTTCCAGCTTTTGTCTGCCACTAAAGATTCCTTCATGGTTAACTACCCAGATGCAGTTTTTTTTCAGACAGGTCTCCTTATAGCCACTGGCTTTGTGATCAGCACAAAACAGCTATGGAATCTGAAATCATATGCTGAACCAAAGCAACAAAACCACTGAATATCTGACAGAGTCCAAGGTCAACGGAAACAGAAAACACCTTTCCGCTGAGCACAAATAAGCACTTCGGCTCGGCAACACACAAACCTGTAAAAATACCTTCCATGTTCCACCAGCCATGTTCATGGACAGGTTTTTTGGCTTCTGTGGCTGCCTAAGTCACGTTATAGTCCTCTATTATGCAGTGTTAACATTCATGTATCTGCTGAAGATTTTTACAGGCAATCATGAATTGGGTATTTAAATCTGGGCCCCGCATGTTGGACATAAAAGTCATTCCTGCAGACTGCCTGGTAACGGCATGGCGAAGCGACGGGGCACCTTCCTGTACCAGCGCCACCTACAGTGTGGCGGGATCCTTCACGCGGTCAAAATCCCAGGTCAGACGTGTTAAATTCAGGCTGTCATGCCACGCTGCGTCTGCCAGCTCTGCGCCTGCCACCGTAGACTGCACTAACGCTTGAGGCACAAGTGCACGTATGTTGGCACAGTGGGGCCGGCTGTACACGAGCTTCTCAGAGAATGATTTCCTTGGCAACACTCCATTCTGTCCAAGTGGCCCAGCCATTAGAAAGACAGGAGAACAGTTTTATTCAGCATGGAAGTTGAGATGGCTCCTTTGTATGCACCCCCTGTCCTCTGTAAATGTCCCCGATCTTTTATCAGACTATGCTGTGTGCCTGGACAGCTCTCTCTCTCTCTCTCTCTCTCTCTATTCTTGGCTCCCTGCCCCCCCCCCCTGCCTGTCTCCCTCTCTCTCATATCCACTCACTCAGTCTCAGCAAAAAGCAGGCACCAGCTCTCCGTTAAGCGCTTTGTAACTGGGGAGCAAATGTGTATCAGGAAACAAGCCCCTACAACACGCACCTGCTGGTCTGCCAAATTTTTTTACCTTTTTTTTTTCATTTTTGTTTGATTCTTCAAGTTTACTCTGCTTTTCAGGAGGAACGCATGACAGGTGACTCGCAAGGGAGGCTACTACTCCAGCTTACTGTTCATTTTCTGTGCTTTTCTATCGATGGTCTTAATGGGAATCCTAATGCAAGACAGAGACGCAGCGGCGATAAAAATAGGCCCCTCCCCATTCTGCACCAGGGGCAATTTACAGTTCCAGGACCCATGACTGCTGTGTATATACTAAGGGGAGACCCTTGACAGCTGGGGAGTGTCCCTGGGTATCCTATACCATATGTCAACCACCGTGACATTTTAAGCATCCCCATAAAGGTGCGCTCTTGCACACAAATGGACACACAGGGGCACAGACACATGCTGCTTCATACACCTCACCTGTCTGTGAGTGACATATGGCTCTCCACAACCCACCCCTCCACTTCCTGACTGATTGATGCAGATAGATGTAGCAGGGACAACAGCCTCCCCTCTCTCTCTGTCTCCCTCTCGCTCCCTCGCTCGCTTCCTCGTCTTTCCCATCACTCTCCGCCTCCTTCTCCTTCTCTTCCTCCGATCGCGACTCTACCACAAGCCCCTGCACCTTTGGCAGGGAGAGATGCGTGTGTCCGCCGGCATGCACGCACAGACACGCGCGCACACGCATACGCACACACGACCGACGGGAGGAGAGATGCCGAGGAGAGAGGCTCGCGCAGGCAGGCAGTACGGGAGCGCAGTGAAGACCTGCAAGCTCGTGCGAGGGATGTAGGAGGTCTGCTGCACGGCTGTGGGTGCATGCGTGTGTGTGGTGTGCACACGCGAGTGCCTCTCCCCCTTTCCCTATTCACCCCCCCCCCCCTCCCATCCTACTGCCTTCTGTACCGGAGCACAACGTGGAACCAACTGGGATGACCTGGTCGACTGGCAGAGCTCTGGAACATCTCAGCAGGCTGGTTGTTTAAGGGACTCTCCCACTTCCACTCCTGCATTACCACCTTCCCAGTAAGCCGGCACTGGTCAGCTCCGGTGGCTCAGATGGATACAGATCTGGCGCACTGAGACAGGTAAGTTACAAGCAGGCAACTAGTGGCATTTGTTCCTTTATGTTTTTGTTGTTGTTGGTTTTTTTTTTTTCGCTGGAAAACACAAATGCGGTTCACGGTCGATGTGCCTCACTTGTTTCCTCTTGAGGAGTTGTTTGCGCCCGGCTTAATGGCCAGTGAAGCTCCTCTGCGTGGACACTGATAGGCTGGCCAACGTCTCATTTGTGTAGATGCTGCATGTCGAAACGAATTGGAGAAAAACCCATTAAATGTTGACAGACATTCCCGGAATGCTGAGTTTCATATTAAAGCAATCAGCAAGGTTCAGATCACTGTATTTTTCCATCCGATTTGACTTATGCGTTTTAAAGAAATGTTAAGCCTGGGGATAAATCTAGATTAATGGGGAACAGGATCTATTATAACTAGTGGGAGCAGCGAGTGGCTGTCAGTTACAATCTCAGTTTCCTATTGCATGTTGGTTTGTTGTCTATAACATGCATCTGTCAGATGGCAAATATAGACAGGGCCGGTGGTCTGGTGCTGGGGAGACGATGCCGTCTCATGTTCAGCTTGGCTGGTGGCTCTCCCCGTTTCCCCGGTACTTACGTTGTGGCAACATCAAAGTGCAGAGTCTGCAGAGGAGCCCTTCAGGGGGGTAAGTCGGGATGGGGACGATACTCTCTAGAATCCCGCAGGGGTGGTGGGGAGGGGTTCATTGTGTTGGGGAGAGACTTAACAGAAACACAGTCAATCAGCTACAGGTAGAGCACCAGAGGAGGGCCAGTCCAAGGAAGAAGCCCAACATTGAGCCCCAGCCTCTCAGTTCTCTGCAGTGCTTGTCAGCCTGATTGCACCCTGTCTTCTCATTGTTATTATACATGCCACAGCTTCGCGGTGAAGCTGTTCATCTCTCCCACGACTATGAGATTTATTTGTTCCCCGAACGTGAATGATCAGCTTTAATTTTCCATTACTGGAGTCATTTGTTCCACATTTCTGTCCTGCTCTATGACTTAATGAGCATAGCATTTGCATTAATGGTTCACTTTTTACACAGGTAAGTTATTAATAAAATAATAACTATCAATAATAACATACCTAACCACATCAATAGCAAGTAAGTTTGTAAGAACTTCCCTCACTTTGAGTTGGGAGTGGGGCATTTAAATTCAGACAGGGATTTTAAAGAGTGACTCGGGTAAAAAGGCTTAACTGGGCACTGGAGACTAAACCCACAGTGGCCTTTCTGCCAGACCGATACCATTAGGTGGATGCTTGCATTCCACACAAGACGTGATGACATTGTCTCTTGAATAGAAGCATGTGGCGAGATCTACACACCTAACAGCCGCTCAGGGATGGAGCTGAAGACGGAGTGCTCATTCAGAAATATCAGAGCTTATAAGAGATTACCTGTCAGCTACAATTGAAAGAGCATATATCAGGCAGTCTAAAGCCATGGGTTCTGCATGTGCAAAGCAGGCGGTTGTGTGTGATTTTTTTTTTTTCCTCTGGATGGTCTGCTGGATGAAATCCATCACCACATTGAGCTGTAGCCAGCAATTCTAGTCCAACACAAGTGAGCAGTGGGATCAATTAACCCAGGAGATCAACTGGAGCAGAGGGTCCGTACATTCTCTGTGCGTGAAGACAGTGAAATTTATAGTTGGGACATTTTAATGCAAGTGCTGGTTTGGCAAGAGGATTGAACTCTCTCCCAGTTTCTAATGAAAGACTCAAGAATGTTCCTGCTGAGTTTAGAATTTTTTTGTTGCTGTATGCATTTTTTTTGTATATTTCTTGTCAATATCGTGGGACCAAATCTCTTTCGCAGACAGAAAACCAGCATTTCACTGGCCTGACGTGCAGCTACATATCATCTGGCAGCATGTGGTACCTCTCCGATACAGAATGACTGACAAAGACATGGACTGAGATACGATTGACTCTTATGAGAGCTCAAAGTTTGTGAGCTAAGCGAAAAGGATTTTAGCTTGGCGTTTAGCTTTACTTACAGCCAGGACTATTTCCCTGATGTCTGACTGGGGAAACATTGCTGTTTTCTTCTTTTTTCCACTTATTTGTGTGAAATTAAGTTCCTGAAACTTATCGTGGCATTCTTTCCCAGTCACATGACCAGAAATGACTCAACAGTATACAATCAGTGGACACTCTATAAGGTACACCGAACTAGTAGCAAGTAGGACCAACTTTTACCTCCAGATCCACTGAAAAAGTGATCAAGTTGTATGTACAGAGATGCCATTCTGTGCACCAGTGTTGCGCAGAGCTGTTATTTTTTCCATTAGTGGGTGGTTAGCTGGGATGGTCATTCTCCTCTGACCTCTCTCATTAACAAGATATTTTTGGAAACAGAGATGTCATAAACTGGAAATTTCTTGTTCATTACAGCATTCCCTGGAAACCCTAGAGACTGTAGTGTGTGAAAATCCCTGAAGGATGTTTCTGAGATGCTAAAACCACCGTGTCTGGCACCAATGACCACATTGTGCTCAAAAGCACTTAAATTAGGGATTTTAGCTATTCGAAAGCTTAGTCAATCAGTAAACAAAACTCTTGACCCAGTATCTATGTTGTGTTCTTCAGTTGAAGCTACACGATTATCTGCTTTATGGTTTGCATTAGTGGGCAGGTGAGCCCAATAAACTGGCCTCTGAGTGTATATACTGCGCATTCATCCAAATGTAAAATCTAATGCAATTCAAAGCCATGTAGCTATTCATTACACATACACACACAAGTAAGCAAATAATCTGCATAAGCCCCTCCTCTACAATTCCATAGCGATGCCTGCATAATTGACAGCCATTCATTATATAATAGCTGATAGTGTAAATTATCTATTTCCATTGGACTTAATGCAAGTTGCAGTTGGCAGAAACAAACAGCACCATGGAGGCAGATAAAAGCACACTATAAAAACAGATCTAAGCTTGATAAAACCACACATTACATCAATTACAGTGGAGGGCATTTAAATGATGCAAACGAGTGAACGTTTTCCATCTCTTCAAAAACACTTCACCCGCATTGCAAAGTATTCGCTGCAACTACTGCTTTGGCTCAATATCTCCCTCTTTTCACAGGTTCTCTGTGTGATGGGTGGATTGGGGGGGGGGCTGATAAGGGGGTACTGAGACCTGACTCCGTAACAAGTCACTTCAACGAGCAAGCGAGAATAGAAGCTCTCAAGGCTGTAGCTTTTAGCTCATCAAAGTTCACTGTGGTAGGTCAGCCATTTCTCTCTGTCTCTCTCCCAGTTTGTAACACCTTATGGTGGCATCTGGAAGGAGCGATGCTTTGAGAGAGACGGCCCTTAACCTATCTGAAGCATGTCTTTAGGAAACCAGCATTCAGCCACGTGTGCGGCGTAGTTTATCCATGCGCGGGTCTGTTTTAAAACAATCACAGCCAATCTACTCTGACAACAGGCAACAGTCACAAGCAGGCCCAAAGTTACCATTTGAACTGTGAGATCGCAAAATTAACACATCATGCAGGGCAGACAGCTGCACGAGGGCCATGACAGCGGCATTTCCTGTGCACTGGCACAGAGAAATGCAGATCCTGCGATGAGTAATGAGATATCACATGTTTCATGAGTCATCCTTTGCACCACTGTTCCATCCTTCCCTCGTCTCTGGCCACCCGGCCTTCACATCCCTAAAGAGAATTCTGCTCTGGCCCCTGCCCTTGATATCATCTACTAAAACGGACTTTGCAAAGCTGTTCAAACCCCGCGTTTTTCCCATCAAAAAATGGCGGAATCACAACTCCCTGAGAGGGAACTCTCTATGTTCCCATGGAAACCACTGCAACATCTTACAAGTCCAAAAAAGACAAACACATGGAAATCGCTGTAACCTGCCTAGTCACAGCACTGACCACAAGCAAGAGGACCACTAGTAAATGGATTCTGTAAATACTTCAGGAATTCATTCCTATGAAAATAATATGATGTATAATCGTCTCATACATTAATTACTACCGGTTCTCAAGTTAATATGTTTATTTCATGCATGACACATCCTTAATCATCTTTAATGATGATTATCATTTTAATAATAACTTACTGCCATATTTTTTGTCCCAAACAGTTTTGCTGTCATCAGCTACATTTAAGTAAACATTTCTAAATAATCATCGGCATTATCCTAACTGTGGGTTTTCTGCTATTGTTGTCATTTGCAATCTGCATCAAATCCATGATTTGGTTTCAATTCACGTATTAGAATTGTGATGTACTGCCGTTTCACACACACGTAAAATTTCTGAAAATATCAAAACAGTCAAATATAACATTGTTGGCACAACCGAATAAAAATTTCCGATGATATTTGAACCATTTGTCAGCGTCATAAGAGTATTGGTATTTTGTGATGTTGCTGAAGTAGCACAGGCAAGATTGAAAACTGTAAATGTAATTTCGAGGTGGCATATATACTAAACATGGCTTTCTCGGAAAAGCCGAATTGGTTCTGCCTCGCCTCCGATACAATCTACGGGTGATCGGGCAAACGATTATGTTGTCAGGACTCTGTCCAGATTGGCCTCCTCCGATGCATGCCTGAGTGACAAGTTCAAGGAGCACGTGAGTTAACATAAAGCTTCATGTTGACAACTCATACATATTGCACGCATCAAAAACACACCGCCGCCTCACTTCTACCTCTATTTAAAGCAAAGTTGAATGCTTCGCTGCGTGTTCATTCTCCCTAATCAGCAACTACAGTCAACTGCTAATTCTAACATGCCAAATATTCCCGATTCCTCCATTTGTTTATTTTCAAGAGGGGTATCCGGGTTTTCCGATCTCATCGCTCTGAGTCGCGAGATCGACGCCTCCCAAAGCCGTACTTAGATGGGATAATTGTGTGTTGTGATACGTGTCATAGCGCATTCCCATTTGCTTATATCAGCGTGAATAAAAGTTGTCATTCGGTTGCATGTGAATGGCAGTATTATAGATTACTATGCTTTAACGTCAATGAGATTTTTTTCCAATGCTCAGAATCACTACAAGCTGCTACTGCAATATGGGAATTTCTAATAAATTGTTTGCAACATGTTTCAGTGCGTGCACTTACTAAGTCTAGCACAAACCCAAGCAGGAAACTGAATAAGATCGTTCGCTTCATTGGCGTTACGCTGCATGTATAAACAATCCGCAATTTCCAAAGATAAGTCCAGATGGACGCTTATTAGAAATCGCTGCCTTTCTCTTTTCATAAAGATGAAAAACATAGCCTACGGCTACAACGTTGTAGTGGTTAATTACATCCTTAGTTGCTCGATATTCTGGTATTGCCCTTTTAACACAGTCAAATGAGCCACTTTTCCCGAATATTGCATCATTTCCCGATTCACGGGGGGGGGCGCCCCCCCCCCCCCCCACCACAAAAAACAAAAAAAAAAGAAAAATAAATAAAAAAGAAAAAAAAAAAAAATAATAAAAGAAAAAAAAATAAAATAAAAAATATTAAAAATTTTGGTCTTGCCCTTTTTAACAAGGAAAATTTGCCCCTTTTCCCGAATCTTTGATAAATTGCCACTTCACCCCCCCCCCCCCCCCCCCAAACGATTACAAAATAAAGGTACTTCACTACTTTGTTTGATATCACAATTATAGACTGTAGAGTATCAACAGAATTTTTAATTGTAGTAATGTGTATTTTCTACAATATTTTCCAACATCAAGTACTGCAATTACGTTGCATTACTGAATAATACTGAATAATTTTGGTTATCCGTAATAATTCGAAATAATCCTTAAATCATGAGAATTATATATATATTCCATTTGCTTTGTACTGTATAGATATTATATTATCTATGCATTATACTTAAGACATTCTCAGGATCCATAAATATTTTATCTTTCTTATCTTTCTTTATTGTGTGTTTGTGAGATAGGATACTTGGAGCTGTACACTGGGCCTTGGTGGTATGAAGAAGGACAAAGGTAGAAAGAAAGATCCAAGAGAGGCAGTTTGAGTCACATGACTCCAACAGAACCTCTCACATTCGGCATGGCACACGCACTAAATGTTTCATAAGGAACCAAATAAAAAGTTAAGGAAAACCAGAATACATACTCATATTTATTTAATCTTTCAACAGAATTTAATGGATCTCCTTTTTTTCCTCAGTTCCATCTATTTGTTATTCCTCTTTCAAAACATCCATTGAAATGTTTTAGTGAAAACCAGAGTGGCTTAAAGCAATGGGGTATATAAAGTAGTATAAGCATGCTGGATCTGCTGTGCTGAGGGCATAATGGCTGAGAAGGAAATAAACCAAGAAAATTATTGGCATTTCTGTTGTTAATTTTTAGGGGCAAATCAACACAGATCATACTTTGATTACTGTGATCTGAAGTTATTGGACAGTTGTTACATTAATTATGTTGACCTTTCATTATTAAGAACACATGTAATCATCTGCTTCCACACGACCATGTCCTTGATTGCTGAATTTCAAATACTACAATCCAAATGTGAATGAACACAATGAAGTGCTCAGCTCCCTTTCCAGTGGTCAGAACACCCTCAGATGAAAGCTGAAAGCAAACACATATAGGGAATGGGAACCAAGAAATATTTAAAACACAGAAACTGTGTTTACCGTTAAATTTCACAATCAGCCTTATTCTTTTTTTTACTATTGCTCAGTGACAGACTTTTGCTTTTCACACCTCACGTTAATTCATCCTTCTGGCCTAATTGTTTATTCAGAGCTGGGCTGCAGCGAGCCTGGCACTTATCCCACAATGCACTGGGCAGGGGGCACCTTGGGTAGGATACCAATCATAGAGCACACACTCAGAATGGGCAATTTAGAGGTACCAATTTATCTAACTGCATATTTTTGGAGGAAACCCATAGTAGCATTGGGAGAGCGTGCAGACTCCATACACAGGACGGGACTCAAGCCCCCAGAACTGGAGGTATGGTGTGACAGTTCCAGTCACTAAGCCATCATGCGTTGCAGTCCTTGTTAAATTTTCTCTTGTACAATCTCTTACAATGCCACCAGTAAGGGACAATAGACGATTATCTGTCAGACCAAAATCTGAATAATTCATATTATGTGGGTGAAGAAGATAATTAATCATTTGTCAGACAAGAAAGCATGCAATTGCAATAATTCTTTGTATAGTATGGAAATTCAGTGTGGAAGTTCTGTCTTATAAATAAGGAATTGAGGCATAAAGTCTATTCATTTGCAGAATGCATATGAGGTAAAGCAGTCAAAGCAGATGGATAACAGTAGAATTTAAGTGAAAAAGATAATATATGCATAAGAAAGCACATACAGGACTTAATTATGTTATACTGAGGTTGTATGGCAGGTATAAAGTGTACTGCTGTTGTAGTTATGACAAATACTTTCAAGAATAGAATCCAAGTACAGAGAAACACTTTACTGGGGTCAAGACCGAGTCAAGACCAAGACTTTGTCAGGGTCAAGACTGAGTCAAGACCAAGACATTGTCAGGGTCAAGACCGAGTCAAGACCAAGACTTTGGAGGAGTTAAGACAAGCCAAGGCAAATGGCACGTTTTCAGGATACAGGAATTGACCCATACCCAAGTCATACCGCAAAGAGAGACTAGTCGCAGTGCAGTCTTAGCTCTCTTTGGTTTTCCACTACAGAAGAGTCAGCTTGATAAAAGTCTTGATGGGTTAAGAGAGTAACAGTGATATAAAACCGAAGAGGTGCTTATAAGGTGCTTATTGACATAGCATACATCATGATTTACTTTGTGCTGCTGATTTTCTCGCACATCTGTGACAATTGCCATGTTATGTTAGCATCAAAGGCTATCAGAATTAGCATTCACTTGCGTAAATTTGTATTACGAATCCTTCTATCAGATGTTCTATACTACTTTTTAAAGAAGGAGGATGGAAGTTTTCAAGTTCTGAGTTATTGCAAATGCAGTAGTTCATCGTGATGTGCAATACTACTAATGATGAATAATATATAGAATATGCCCTTTTTTCCTTAATCCATGTATATCGATGCTGAACGCTGGTATCTCCATGAATTTTCTAATCAGATGATGTTGATACAACCAGCACCTTGGTCATGCTATTGGCCCTTCTAGGAAACAGGGCCATGTTAGAACGGGTACAGCACAGGCATTTACAATGGAAAATCACCAGTGTTTGGTATGGCACAGGTATGGCTCAGCTCTTGGTGGCAGTGGAAAAGTACCACAAGCCATTGGGGGGTCAAGGCTGAATTGAGACTGAGATTTTGTGGGGGGTCAAGACCGATTCAAGACCAAGACTTTGAGAGGGTTGAGATCAAAACCAGAAAAATCAAGTTTATTTAAGAGACTATGATTTTAATTATAGTTATTTATCATCATCACCTCTGCTAATATTTAAAAGCAAAATTGGAAAATTTCAGCATGCCAACCCTTTGATCTCAAACATTATTATTTAATCACAAAAACCTAACACTTTACCATTGCTAACCTGATCAGATTTTCATGCGAGTCGCTCAGGGTATGAGATGGGTAAAATGTGTCTATATCTAAAATTGCAAGTCCAAACCAATACACTGTAGTCCGAGACTGATTCAACAAAGAGGCATCAGCAGAAATGCTTTCAGTTCCAAGACAAGACTGAATAAGTGAAAAAGTGGTTTGGAGACCAAGACCAGACTTGAGTATTACAATACTATGCTGTTCTATGCAGTTTCAGACCAATTGCCTTGAGATGATGATGAAAACCTAAGTGGATGTTACAGGGATTAAATAACGATTGCCAATTATCCTGCCCACTGCTTTGTTGCCATTCCGCAGCTTTCCCATGAAGCACAGCCTTCAAACCAAAGACTCTGTCAACACTTGCATCTTGTACTTCACATGTGGGGAGTAGCTATCTGCTGAGTATTGAGGGCAACATGCACAAACAGCAGACACAACACTTTCCAGAAGGTGCATTTTTGCAGTTGAGGCACTCCATGACCAGAATTATTCATAGAATACGAAATGTTCCATTAATACTAGTGGCAAGAGACAAAATTGATTTTATGGCTATTCTACAGTTGCTGATGGGTGAAGATCATAATGTGGCCAGATGTTTGTGCCTAGTAACATCAAGGAACACATCTTATAATAATGTACTTTCTCTTTTACTGACATCTTTGGTTACCTCAGTATTTCTTCTCATTAATATGACTTTTCCTGTCCCTTCCTAAACTAAATAAGGATCAGTTCTGATGGATATTTTATATATTTTCCCTCATATCGCTGAAAAAAGCATGGAATGAGAACCGCATCTACTGAGCTGCATGTGCTTACGTTTCTTCTTACCAAAAGCGTATTATGCCGTGCGCTGTGTGCAGTGCGTGAAAAGGTCATCGCTGCCTATGTGCGAACTGTAGATATCAGACATCACCTTAAGGGCTCAGGCTCCTGTAGAGCGAGGAAGTGAGTTAGGGAGTGAGTTGGTGGCCCTTGAAAAGTGAACGCTATCCACAGACAGGTATACTACTGCCAAATAGGCTGCATTTAGCATTGAAAATAAACTTGAGCTGGATCACCATAACAGGATTCAGTTTTTATTTTAAAGTACGTTTTTCCTAAATTGGCCATACTGTTTGATTATGTGTGTGCCCCACAATGGAATGGCATCCAGTGTACGCCATGTGCCTTATGATGCCTTGGTGTAGGAACTGATCCTATAGGCAATCCAACTCCATATAGGTCAAACAGTTGGATGATGGACGGATGCCTGTAGGTAATATTAGGCTACTTTGACTATTAATGAAGGTATTTATGCCCGTTGGAAAATAGATGAAGTGAAATATTTAGATAATAATGTAACAAATTCTTATGGACAAAAGAAGCTGTGCGAGTAGTGCTATATGTAACACACATGTAGGTAACACGACAATTTGCTTTCAAAGAATTTAATAATATTCAGAAAACACAATGGAGTTGCTCATATTCCAAGCTACAATAGATCTCAAATAGCAAAACAGACTGAATACAATTTAGCCAACTGTTATATTTTATACAATGCCGTGCTCATTGAATGCTCAACAAAATGTAAATTGTTTCCGCACTCTGACCTTATCCCCAAACAGGCACTCTTCAGTGAGAAACGCCGTTAGCAAAAAAATTTGTTGCAGTTTTCATTTCCATTGTTTGTGATGCTAATCAAATGACTTGCCTCTGAGGCCTGTGATGGCAAATTTCATCACTGAAAGGTAAGCTTTTTGCATTTGTGATTTCATCTTTGTATCTTTTGAATGGAAATGGATACCAAGATGAAATGGCACTGAAACATCATTCTCCATAACCCTATTTTATCCATATTACATATTAGACTTTAAGATTTGTTTAACCTCGGGATGTTTTTCACAACACAATATATGTTCCCTATGAAAGAAAATGTGTGTGTGTGTAGATTATGTTCTTATTAAATACTTGCTACTTTGATGTTTTCAGGTTATTATGTTTATTATTCATGAATATATACTTTGTTTAAAAGAAGTACAGTTTGTTCATTTAACACCTCTGTAATGAACATTGTTGCCTCACAGCAGCGGCACTAATACAGGAATATTATGCTGTAGGTATGTTTATTAGTATTAACAACTGAATCATCTGAGAAAGAATAAATGATTTCCTAATACACAATGGTTATCATCTTTTCATCTTGGCCCCAAGTAAATTTTCCTGACAATCATTTTTTTTCCTTCTGTGTCACACACTGTGCATTTGGCAGCGGAATTCCACAGTGTATTTGAGAGAACCATGACTTATGTCTTCTGTCGCTAGCCAAACACCATTTGCAACTCTCTTATTATGAGGACGTGAAGAACGAGTGCTAGCAATGACAACCTGATCTGTATCTTGCCATTAAGTGGTAAACAAAGGAGTCTTGAACCGACGGACGATTTTCAACCATACACATATGCTTTTTCTTGCCTCGACTGAGGACAGTAAATGAACTGATTGCAGTGTATGTCGGCATGACGGGAAGCTGTCCACGATTGACACCAGAAGTACATGCACAAGTGCAGACACAGTACATGTATACAGAAATGCATTGTGGTTAATCACTGGGCTGGGTAGGCAACTGCATAAGCAATTGCTCATTATATAGCTTTGTCCTTTTTGTTCTGTTTAAGCAGTACGTGTTCTGAATAATATCAGCCTATTTATAGCCTTTCCACTGTGCTATTTTATAATTAAAATGTTTCATTATGCAAATGCATTTTGGCTTCATTTGCTGCGCCTTTACTGATTTGTACTGTTCTGACTTGTTATTTGTAACATTTAGTCCCCTCTGAAGAATTCCAAGAAATTAATACTGCATCAGGACGAAATGAGCCGATAATGTCATACGGTACATAATTAAGAGTAGCTATATGTACGATAAACCTGTGGGCAAGGTTTAAAGAAATTTATATATATAATTTGGCTTCGTGTCAAAAGTACGGCATGAAATAAGAGACCTTTTCTGTGTTTTTATTAGAATTATTAATGATATTGTTCATACGATTTATCGGCATCCAGTGGATGAGACAAACATTTGAAAAGAGGTCTAGCCAGCAAGATATGCTATTTTTCTGGTAGAAAGTGTAAACATCTAATCCTATTACAGTAATTGAATTAACTGGTAAAAATGGTGACTGAGATAAAAGCTATGATATTTCTTGGTCTAATACAAGAATAACACAGTATTTAATGCAACGCAGTAACACACCTACAATGAGATGCACATTATTATGCTTTAAGTATTATTGGTCAAAATGAAGGAATTAGTCCAGGAATGCCTGGGTGATCAGCATAAAATCAGCCAATGAGTGTGTCCTCATTCTCAATGGTTTATTTATAAGGACTGCTGCTCTGACATTTATGAATAGTTCTTTGGTTTGGAGCATAAGGTTGGAGTTTTAATTTAATTCAGTTTGAATTAACTGAATCCAAATGACTGCTTAACTAATTGTTGCTAAACGCATCATCAAATGAGTATGAACAAGGAGCGCAGGATAGACAGACATTATGTTTCTTGTTCAGACAGCCCAGAATCTTAACTGTACATTAGAGTGAGTGTGGCTTCATATCCAATGCTATGTTTAGCAATCTTTTTAACGAATGACAAATGAGAGTTATATGCTGGTGTAGTAGAATAACAAATATGAAAATATGATTACTACCAGGGTGATGTCATTAAAGAGGTCTGTGCTATAATTGTAATGGCTATACTGGTTTCATTCAATTTAACATTGCATAAATATTTGGCGATAACTCAAAAATTGGCATGTAGGTGCATGTGACAGAGTGTGTCTGGAAGCCATGACTTCTGGTTTGTGGCCTTCAGGCTACTGCTTAGCTACTTCTGCACGATATATGTGTATGAACGAGTTTGTCTAGTGGGACTATGTGAAACACCAGATAGATGCTGTTTCTGACACAATACCAAGTGGAAAAACTTTCAGCTCCACATATGCACTAAAAACAACCTAAGGATTTCTGCTAGTGACGTTTTGGCCAGGTAAACTCCCAAATCTCAGGGTTATGGGGGGAGGCGGGGGCACGGGGGCTACAGCATATTCTAGGCAGAATAGAGCACAAGCCTGGGCTACGCCCCGGATTGGGTGACATGCAGACGCAAAATGCTAAAATTTGATCTAATTATTGAATCTGGGTCACAACTGTAATTTTTCTGTCAGCTTCTGTGATTACAATAAAGTATTCTCGATCACATTACAGCGTAATAATAAAATTGAATAAGGCTACGTGAAAGACGTGATGACAATTGCAAAATAAGTGTTCTTCTGATACTATTTTTTAAATTCAATTTCTGGAAAAAAATCCATGACACTAATAACGTGATTTTTGTCACTACAACGCACCAACCTTTAAGAGCATGCATACATTAATGTTTTGCAACTGTTGTTTCGGGCTGGGTCCAAGATAGATAATGACTTTAATTCTTGATTAACAAAACAGGTGAAGAATTAAATCTTGGGATGGCCAGAAATAAGATATGAGTATAAAATGTGTCTATACTTCTGCCCAGGGAAATGGTCAGAGTAAATGGTCGGAGTGTAGTATGGTCTGGGTGTAAAAGGTATCTTTAATTTCTTTGTCTTCAGGAAGTGACTTCACAGAAAAAAAATGCATTAGCCCCACCTCTGATCACACATACTGGTATTGAAGAATGTAGGAACTTTGCAGAAGGGAACCGCTGCATTTGATCTGTAGCCCTTCAGATCCTTTGGTATTTTAAAGATGCATGAGTCATGTACTGGGTCAGTAGAAATGAGCTAATGACATTTTCTGAAATGGTCTGGCTGTCATACGAGCAAAATGTACAAAATGATGGGCATTTATATCTCAGGGGCTTTTTTCCTGTTTTTACATTACAGCATCTGCCTATGTTAACTCATAATAGATGCCAGTTAAGTGAGTTTGTGTTCCTTGTTTGTTGTTATGCACAATCCATATACGTCAATGGAAAGGTAATAAACCCTGGAAAAATATAGCTTATTCAAGTATTCTTATAAAATAATACCAAATAATTTACTCAGCAATCAAATTTCATCTGATGTCAAGTTCTTTTTCAAGTTCTCCTTTCAACTTGGGAATCATACAGTATATGCGAAGGAGTAAGTCGAGGTAAAATTTCCATGATGATGAACCGTAAGGGGGTGGCATGGTGGTGCAGTGGTTAGCACTGTTGCCTCACACTTCTAGGACCTTGGTTCAAGTCTCTGCCTTGGTTACATGTGTGTAGAGTTTGTGTGGTCTCCCCGTGTCATCGTGGGGTTTTCTCTGTGTACTCTGCTTCCCCCCCCCCCCCCATGGTCCAAAGACATGCTGATGCTAATTGGAGTTACTGAATTGCCCGTAGGTGTGCATGTGTAAGTGGTGGATGTGTGACTGTGCCCTGCAATAGGCTAGCCCCCCATCCAGGGTTATACCCTGCCTTGCACCTGTTGCTTCTGGGATAGGCTCTGGACCCCCTGTGACCCAGCATGATAAGTGGGTTGGAAAATGGATGGATGACCAAAGGTTCCCCACAATGTAATCAAAACATGTTGTGAGGACCATTTTTCAGGTCCCCACAAAGATCTGTGAATACAAACAAATAATGCCAAATGTCTTACTTATGGTTAGGTAGGGGTTAAGGTCATCATGTTGGGATTAGGGGTTTTCCCCATAGAAATGAATTGAGATATAATTACAAACCTGTGAGTATATGTGTATGAGAGAGAGAGAAAGTACAGAAACGTGTTGACCAGTGTTTCTCAACCCAGTTCTTGGGAATCCCCAGACGGTCCACATTTTTGCTCCCTCCTAACTCACTGCCAGACAGTCTACATTTTTGCTAGAGCTGGGAGAGAGCAAGACCATCGACTGTCCGGGGGTCCCCGAGGATTGGGTTGTGAAACACTGATATAGACCATGCGAATGTGAGTGTTCTTAAAGAGTGACTACGCCAAAACAGCAGGTTCTGTGTGTGTGCTCACCCTAAGATGGTGACCATAATGAAGGCTGAGGCAGTATCGACCCTTTGGCCTACACTTAATTAGCTGTCACTGAGCCAAAGAGTATCAGGTGACCTCGGATGGCTGAAATAACCCCCCAAACAGACAGACAGCAAGCCAAATCACCCTACATTTTTAAATTGATGCAAATCAATTGGATCGTTAGCGATTGTGCGACACTGCCCCCTGCTCGCTAAAAATTTGAAGACACGGGCGGCATGATGTTTTGGTTAAGTGAACTGCAATCACGGCATTTCGATATGGACAGGTAGCTGAAAGTCAATGTTTATCTCCAGGCAGATTCAAGTGGATAATTTCTCTGTCTAAATATATTTATCCAACATGGGGCAATTGTGAGGTTGCAGGCGACCTTAGAGGGAGGAAAAAAGAACATTTTCATGTAGATGTAGATGCAACATTATGTGGATGATGATACGGACTGACAAAATGCTCTATATTTGGCTCAAGCAGGATTTTTGTACCCCACATTTGATTGAATTTGATAGTCAGTATCGATACTGATAACTATAGTTCATGCTGGTTCTCTTTTCTGACAATCATACGTGGAGAACCACAGCAGGGTTCCTGCACAGTGCTCCATGCGAGGAACTCATTTTCCCTAGTTTGAGGGAGAGACCTGAGGCTCCTCTACTTAACAGCATCCCATGCGGTTATGCAAACTGTCCTCAGTGTTCACCTCGCTGCTACGAGTGTGCCACGCAGTGCCCCAGGGCCCCCTCCCAAACACCCACTCCCTAATTACATTAGCAGCCATTTGAGTCCGCCCATTGATTTTTGTGGCTTCTAATTGATGAGAGAATATTGAAAGGTTTATGGCTGCATATAGGTCCAGCAATAGGATGCAAAGAATAGTGTGCGAAATGTTTTTTTGCGTAGATAAATAACACCAACTTCTCGTTTTGCTTTCATTGTTTCATTCTTGCTGTGATTTAAAAGGGGAAATGAATAGGGCACTTTGATACTTTGATACCTCATGCTGCCTCCGGTATGTGTTCAGTACATGCATAGCCACAGGTTATCTGAATTATGCATTAACAATGACTTTTCCAGTGATTTTTTTTTTCCTCCACCGCCAAACCAGGCTATGGCACGTATATTCTATGCTCGCTGTCAATTTCAATCTGCAGTTAGTCCTGATCTAGGAATCTAGAGTCTTAAGCCACTAAAAAAAAAGGATTTTCAGTGTCCAGTGGTAACCCTGTTCCAC
The DNA here is from genome assembly GCA_019775915.2 of Cyphomyrus plagiostoma. NCBI lineage: Eukaryota > Metazoa > Chordata > Actinopteri > Osteoglossiformes > Mormyridae > Cyphomyrus > Cyphomyrus plagiostoma. The sequence continues at coordinate 13,111,342 of JABFEA020000002.1, read as the reverse complement.
GATGAGCAATTAAGGAAAATGAAAGGATAGATGGACAGTCAGATGCTGCTGATCCTCATTTGTAGCACAACCAATAACGTGTGGTTCAGGGACAGCGGGAAGGCGTTAAGCAGCACAATTTTGCTCATTAACATACATCGCGAATCTACAGGTTGAAGCAAACGGGCGCCCACAGGCTGACATTAAGGTTTTACCCAAGTGTAGAACAGAAGACGGAACAGAACATTCAGCAGGACATAATCCTTCAATTGCTCACCTTCCTATGTGCTCACCTTGATTAAAATAAATGCAGATTTTCTTCATTTTGGTCCACAGGACACCGTCCTACTGGGTTAGAGGCTGGTTCAGTAAATGTGGTGCATTTTGATGGTTCATACTAATTTTTAGGTCTATTTGTTATGACATAAATGTAAAAGTAATTGATTTTAACTAAATGGTGACATGATCCTATTCCAGATCCTTGGAGCATTAACCATCTAGATTGCTAAATATTAATTATTTTTGGGCTAATTTGTACAGCTTGAGGGCGATAGTTATTTTAATAAATACAGTTTGAAAATATATTTCATGTTAGGACACAATGTACCTCAATCCCTTTTGTTTTCCTTCAGGGCCAAATTTTTTTTTGTTTTTTTTTTTTATTAAATAGTTGAGCCATTTTTTTGTGGAATTTCTGAACAGCTTATCTAATGAAGAAGTTTTAAGAACAGTCAGCATAACCACAGAGCTCCTGGAGACCTTAAAGGACCAGCGCTTGAATCGTCTGCTGTACAAGGTGGTAGACAGTCACATTTGGCGCTCAGGTTCGCATCTTGGTTGAGACATAGCTCTGGATGCACGACCGTAGACATGTATGTGTTGAATCTATACTGGAGACACACATTAAAAGATGAAAAACATATATAGCAGGGAAGTATTAAGGTGCATGGCAGCATTTTATGGTTGAAATAATTATTAGTTTTGGGGCTACAGTATGTTCAAAGTGTTAATTCAGATAACACTTGCATACAATTTCTGGTTTCATCATAATCATCATCGTCATCATCATTATTATTATTATTATTATTATTATTATTATTATTATCATCTGCCCTCATGCAATAACTATTGGTTCAATTCTTAGTACCAGCCAAGCTTCCCATTCTTTTCAGTAAACATTTATACATTTCTTTTATTCCTTATTACCCCTCCCCCCACCTTTCTGAGTCATGGACATCTAGGCTGCACTAGCAAGCCTCGTCACATTCTGCTAGGATCAGTGCCCTAAAGTACAGCCAAAGGACTGTGCTGACCGGCAGGGCGAGGATTCATTCTGCACTGTGTATCTCACTTCCACGAGCTGTGATCACAGTGGCGTGAATCTCCTGCAGTTGTAGACAACATGGTAACATTAGGGAGTGGGGGGAGGGGCGGAGATTTAAGTTAAGTCGCAAAGACTGGATACTGTATGAAGGTGTTTGGTTGACCCATAAGCCTTTCAGGCCCAAACTGCTGCTCCTCTTGCATGGACTGGCATGGCCAGTGGCGTGCAAAGAAAGCCATAAGCTTGGCAGTGTGCCTGTGCACGGAGTGGGGACGTCACCCCGAGCACGGGTGCTGCTGTAAATATGCGTTTTCGATCCAAAACTGAAAACTAATTAAAACCCAGGGCAAAACAAGCTAAAGGCCTGCGTGAGGACACATAAACTGTGAATATTTTCTGAGCCTTTTTTGTTGAAATCCAATGAAGATGGGAGACATTGTCGAAATATGGTTCACGTGGTCCTTCCCCAAAACCAGTCCATCATAGCCACTGCTGTTCCAAGATCTTCATCTCTTCATCCATCTTCCATACTTCTGATCCAGGACAGGACTATGGTAAGCCTGTCATCCTACCATATGACTGCGGGAGGAGTGTACACACTGGGAGAACATGCAGACTCTTATACAGAGGTAGATCTAGGACTCGAAGCTCATTGTTCCACAGCCCCCCCCCCCCTTCCCCATTCACAAATAACCTTCAAAACAAATTAATTAAAGGAACATGTTGGTGTCTTTTTTCCAAAAGCCCCAGGCTCAGGTGTGGCATAAATATGGAATCAAGGAATACAGCTTGGCTAATTATTGGCATTCCTCTGGGAACTGTTCAAACACCGGCTTTGCAAATTAAATTTCATGGTGCGTATCCTGCTGACAAATATGCTGACAAGCCGCCATGGCAAAAGCATCTCAGGTATGGCGAGTGTTTAATGCATCTCAAAGAAACTCCTAAAAATATTCCAAAGGATAAACGCAGACAGAAACTCCATTGTCCTGTTAGCTTAAACCGCCAACCAAAAGAAGAGAGAGTGCTTTCTGCTGTGTTAAGTGCTTGACAGGCTAATGCTAACTAAGGAGGACAGATTAGACACTGGGGCTAGGCCACAATCAGATTGCTGAACTATTTTGGCATGCGGCAACAACTCAATAGAGTTGATTCTCGTTTTCCTTTTTGCATTTCCTTTCATTCTTCATCTTGACATTTTCACAGCCATGTTGTATGTCATCTTCCAAATAAGATAGCGGTGAAATTGCATAGGAAAAAAAAATAAGACCTTTAGTCTTGGTTACTTGCATGGCCCTGCGGACCACTGTATCCGCAGCACGCTATGGGGTATGAAACAGTTAACAACACCCTCCTGTTCCCACTGCTTGGGGAAATAACAGAAGGACCTTCCAAGGTTGTCTGTAGCTAGTGAAATCACAGGAATAATGATTAATTTACTACAAGCTGTAAAGACGGTCTGCAGCCTTCTTCGCTGTATGTCCCTTACTTTATCCGACATCACATCCTATATCTTTTTTTTTTTTTTTTTTGCATAGAGGTAATAAGACTCTTCTACAACCTATTAAAGGAAACCGCAAATCCTCTTACAGGTCAATGACAGAAGCCTTGGGATCTAATTGCTCTAAAAGGCAATTAAGTCTTACTTTAAATTGCTGCAGATCCTGTTTTTTATGGCTGTCCACACGATGTGGGCATAAAACGAAGGTTTGTACGAAGATGATGTACGTGCAGGTGGTTATATCAATGTGACACGTTTGCTACAATCTGAAGGACCCAATTTTCATGAAAAACAGTGTCTCTTTTACAGCACCAGTGTTCAATATTTTAGCCATTGCTCAGTTCCAAACAAACCAACAACTTCATAATTGTCATTTTAATAATGGATTGAGATTACATCTGTACCTCATAAATCTGTTTCATTAACATTCTGGGTGCTATACCTGAGATGCTGAAAACAAGGCCTGGATTTGGAATGGAGGTCCAGATTTGAAGAACCCTGATATAGGGCATGCTAAAAACAGAGTAAAGTTTATCCTAAATTACTGCCTACCAACCCATGTGAATAAAAATTTTAACTTTTCAATTTAAATCTTAAAACTTTTCAATGGAGGAGTCGGTTGTACCTGCTGGTATCTTCAACTGTTACAATAGAAAGTCTAGGGATTGCAACAGAAAAGAGTAACTTTTTCTTTTTACAGTCATTCCTGGAGAGATGTAAACAAATTCAGTTCCATCTTTAATTATCTTTTCACTTGGCCAACAGCACACAGAAAGTAATATCGCAGGTGTTAATTGATTTTGTAGTAGGTCCCAAGCAGAAGCCCTACAGTCTTCAGGATTTTACAGCTGCTTAGCAATGCTGTGATGCTGCAGTACACCTCTTCCGAGTCTTTGAATGCTGGCTGGAATGAGTGTTATAACAAATTAATTTAGCAATTGCAGCTCCGAGAGACAAGCTTCCAAACAGTTTGCCAAAAACCAGCAGGCATGTTTTGTGAATACATTTCCCTCCAAGAAGCTGAGTGCATGGTATATCATAATTTGGCCTTTTAAAACCTTTAATTCATTTTGCCAATGCAGATTAACGCTGTCCTGTAGTAAGTTAATAACCTGGAAAAGCGTCCATTTATAAGCATGACGATTAAAAAAGGTAACTTAATAAAATTTATCAGTGGGGAAACTGATGTTGTGGGAGGTGGGCGACTGCAAGGAGAGCGGCAGGCGTCGATATCCTTAAATAAGAATAAAATGCTACTTTTTGATACAATATATCAAAGTATATTGGGGCAGCGTGTGGCTCGGTGGGCTAAGCCTGTATGCTTATAATCACAAATTTACTGGTTCAAACCCCACTTCAGCATGTCTGTAGGTCCTTGAGCAAGGCCCTTAACTCTAGCTCCCCCGATGCCACTACAGGTGGCTGCCCTTTGCCAGCAACTTACTCTACAGAGGACAAGTTGAGGGAGGCATAAAGACAACTTTCCCACAAGGATCGATGAAATATCTATTATTATATAGTAAGTCAATTTGTCAAATTTTTCAAGACAAATAAACGTGAAAAATTCTCACCGAACACATGTCATGGGTGACAAAGGGAAGATGGTGGCCTTTAAGGACATGATGTTCTGCAAATTTAATAATCCTTAAGCACCCCTCAGAACATGGTCATAAGTGAAGGAGATTAAACTGTGGACAGTGATGCTTCAGTAATAATGTTAAATGGCTCACGGGCCGAGCGGATGTGTCAGCTGAGTCTAGCCCCAGGTACACTCAGATTCTGTTTTTACATCCTGAAGCATTAAGAATGTCACAGGAAGGGAGAGTGGAGGAAAGACTGCAGTTACCTGCTCCTTGACTAAAGTGCCTCTGGCACTTAAGAAGACCAACAATCTACTGGGCAGTTTGTAGGTCATTTCCTCAAACTGAAAGTAATTCTGGGAGTCCTTCAGACAGACCTGCACATCTAACATGGAAAGTTGTGCCTTTTTATCCTGTTGAACTTGTGCTGCTGCCCTAAACTCCCATTGCTTAGCGGAGGGCACGTTCAAATTGTTGCATCCCAGACATAAACAATTCCTTAGAAGATTATGGAGAGACTTAGCTGTTTACGCAGCATCAGCCTTGCTGTCATGACATTTGTCAAATCACCTAACCTTATAGTTACATACTGTATGTGAGTTACCAGTCTATTAACTTAGCACAGCAGTAGGCAACCCTGATCCTGGGATACCAGTATCCCGTAGGTCTTCTATCCTACCTGATGAGCACTCCAGGAACGGGGTTGCCTACGTACCTCTGGCTTAGTACTTATAATACATAACTACAAACACTCTTACTGCATCTATTTGATGACATATTCCGCTACATTTTTAAGCATTACATTCATTGAAGGTGAGCAGAATACCTTATCCATTTTTTAGTGGTGGCTGGAGGTGTCAAGTCACTGTGCCAGGCCAACTGCAGGGACTCATTTAATCCTTGACATCTTACTGATCAACCCCAGCAAAGAAGCCAGAAGAATCCACAGACACCTAATAATGAGTTGTTCTACAGAGGTCCTTTTATATATTGATATATATATTGAAGTTTAGACAACTACTTTGGGCTGTATGGCCCAAGATTATTCTAGGAATGATCTTTCATTGTGTAGGTATACTGGTCTAAAGCACAAAGAGAAAGGAAAGACCTTTGCTCTGGCAAGGATCATGAAATGCTAGCATAAAGTCCACATTGATTTTTTTTTTTTGAGAAGAAACTGGAGCCATTGGAAATAAAACCGATGTCATGGTAGGTCTTTGAATGAGAAGTTGCCTGGAGGGACAGTCCGCAGATGTGACAGACCGACATGACAAGCACAATAAATCCAGGCAAGTGTAAAATGCCACCACTGCATCTGTCAACATCAGGGATAAGCTCAATACACTCAGCTCATTTCTGGACACAAGGAACGCAGGTGTGTTTCACGAGAAACCGAAGGAAATTCACATTCACCTGTTCCCATGGACACATTACCCTGTTGTGTGTGTTATGTGCTCCTTCTTTCGAAGGTCTTTCATCCTGAGGGTCAGTGTTAACTGAGCCAGAAAATGCAATTGAACAGAGAGTCATGATATGGTTTGCTTATCAAATCCAGGTCACTATACTACATATCCAGTCATCGTGCTACAGTTTCTTCCACTTACTTAATTGAGGTTTGCCTTTAAATCATATGTATGGATCTGTACATTTTCAAAATGGCATTGAAAACATATCTTTAGTAAAAATTTTGTATCACACACACAGATTGCAGTTCTAGCCAAAAATCTCAGCGGTAACATTATAGACAGATTACCAGATACTCCAATGAATTAGTCACAATACAAGTCAATGAAATAAATTACATTAACATTTTCACAAAATATTTCCTGTGGAGCATTCCTACACTCTTGCATGTCCAAAACAATACAATAGCCACCTTGCCCTTGACTTTTTCAGATGTTTGATCTCTGGGCTGCTGTCCAGACCAGTTGCTCTCCACACTAGAAGCAGAAAGCAAAATCAACCCCGTGTCTTCTTCGGAGACCTAAGAACCGATGCCACTGGCAGGAATTAAACATAGACTCCGCTGGGGCTCGTGCCTGATAGATAGAGGCATGTAGGGGTATTTTAATGAGGGGCAGGATTATTGAGGAACAGCCTGGATTCGAGGCCCAGGGGACCTGCTCCCCGCGGCACTGAAAGATGTCACTCTTTGCCTTCTGCTGTGCAGCCAGCAGAGACACAGCATGGGGCAGTGATCCCCCCCCCCCTCCGCCCCCCGTGCCGCCTAAATGCTGAGATCATCCCTTAGCTTGCAAATTGAGCCGATGCAACAAAGTAGAAATGGAAAGACGACCTCTTGCGCTGCTTCTCTCATCTCTCTTCCAAATAATCGGCAAGCTATGGGCTTTAGTTTTTTATGCCACACTGCTGAAGTTACTGTCACAGATGCAACATTTACATTCTTATGCGTTTATTTCCCCACAAAGTGACTTCACTGCGTCTGTAAGGCTAATAATGCATGTCACACTCGTGAAAATGTTTCATGATGTTTTGGTGATATTTCGTAACAGAACTTCCTACACACCATCAACAATAACTGACTGCATTATACTCTACCAAATGTTAATATTGTCAAAACCCCTCAATTATTATTTTTTTATTTCTGTCTAATATTGATGTCTTGTGCTCTTTAATGTTTGAGGAAAATGGAGTTGGATTTTGTTTTTGAATAAGCATTTTCAGTATATTTCCACATTATTGGTCAACTTTCAGAAAATATTGTTCTAAGTAATTTTTCATTCAGTGGTTCTGGAATCTGAATGAGCTGGGTGAGGGGAGTGGGGTGGGGGGGTGGCTGGGGAATGGGCGTTCTGAGAATGCAGCGGATAAAACACTATTTCTGGCCTACTCCAACCTCTCCAGTCAGATTTACGACAGCCTCGGTCAAGAAAGGAGCCACTTTATATACATTACCCAGCTCGCACTGGGGCATAAATACAGATCAGGGATAGGTCAAGGAGCGGGAGGGTTTTATGCAGGAGCTTCATAGGGGAATCAGATTTAAAAGACAGCAGTCAAAGACATCTTCTATACAACTGAGAAAAAAACAACCCATCTTGACTCTGCTACTGAAAAATAAAATGTCCTGCTCACAGCAAAGTTCCAAAAATTTCAACAGGAAGCCGTTCGGTGTCTCCCTGATTGCACAAGCGGCATGGCTGAGCGTTGATGTGAGAGGAGTGGGAGAAAGGGTGCAAAAGGGAGTAGGAGACCATAAACATCTAAGGGAGAACCGAAAGACTGTGCTGAAAATCTAGGGCGATAATAATTAGGCTGTGAGTCGGAGGAATCGCCCAGCATTCCAATATGAGTGTATCTTTGTGCATACCTGAATGCACGGATGGATGGATGGATAAATGAGGCCCTGTCAGTATATCAAATTAATGTGCACATTCTAACACCAAGTGAATTTTAGGTTAAAAGAAAAAGCAATAAATAAATTGTGTATATTTTAGCCAACAAACATGTAACTGAATGTGGAATTGTTATTACTTCTAGGTTCCATCAGATTGATGTCAACTCCAGGTTCCCATACTGATAGCTCTCCTCCATCATGTCCTATATTCTCTCAGGTATCCCAATGGCAAGTTCAATGTTTCAAGGATTGAGTCCGTCCAACTTATTGCTGGTTAAATCTATCAGAATGCAAGGACATTTTAGAATGCAGTGGATTTTTCTCAAATAACATGCAGAAAATAATCTGGCCTGGACTTAAAGTGAAAGTTCAGGCTTGATTTGCTCAAGAATGCACCTTCTTCTTCTTGCAGTTCATCACATGCATAATGCTCTTATTATTAAAAACCAAAAGGTCAAAAATTGTCAATCCTCTTTCCGGTTTGTTCTTCATTATCTTAAGATCGTCATCATTTACTGCTGTAAGCATAGTGTCATCAGCATATCAAAGGTCGCTTGTGCTTCTTTCAACATCTTCCCCAGCATCTTGAGTTCACTCACTTTATATTCTACAAACAAGTTGAATATGAATGTTTTTCCAATTTGTAATAGCCGGTTTTGTTCCATATTCAATACTGACTGCAGCTTGTCCATCATATGGTTCTTCAAGAGGATATTGAAATTCACTAGTACACTCTGTTGTGGGCAAGGAGACACGGGTTTGCAAAATTAAATGGGAAATGGAGGTTACCGGAGAAAGGGCCTGTAGTTGTCGATTCAGGCGCACCGTGATCTTTCACAAAAACAGGGGTGTGTGTGTCCTTTCAGCGATGCTGAATGGCCTCGGAAGTGATGGTCCCCTCAGGCAGCTATCCTCTGGGATGCTAAGCCTCTAGGGAAGAGAACAAACCAGCAACATACTTTCCTGTTGTCGCTGTCCGCCGGTGCGGTGCTGATCGACCCCAGACGGATTCCCAGTGGGTTATCATATCATAAGCCATTTCCCTGAGAGCCATCTATAGTACGGTGTGATCAATAAATCAGTCATTAGAGTTGTGGAACTCTACTGAATTTCATGTTTCATTAAAGCACAATGTGGTTAATCTCTCATGAAGTAAAGCATAAACAATGTTCCATAATGAAACATTCTTCATCACCTTTCAGATGTCTCTTGGTAGATGTTTTACCACAATCTTACTGACTACATTTAGCAATAACAGACTTAACATTGACTATAGTGAAATCAATTACTTTTGAAGAGTAGAGCTACAATGTGTTCCGGATTAGTGTACAAAAGTGTGTGTGTGTGTGTGTGTGTGTGTGTGTGTGTGTGTGTGTAATAAAACATTCTTTCAGACAATACACAATAGAAAAAACTGTTTTAATCCAAAGGAAGTGTTCCCTGCGGAGATTACGCCTGCCATGGCCCAATAAGGAGGGATACTCCTGTCATTTTTAAAGGTTATTCTTTATATGCCCTTAGCTTCTTTTTAGGAAAACAGCCTTTAACCTACTCAATTTAAATTAAGGTAGCTCTCAGTAATTCTGATACCACAGCACATTAGTCTCGTGAGAAAATAATTCCTATTAAATTAGACATCACTCAGCAATGCCGTAATTAAGTTGTAGATAAGATTAATATTTGATTGCACTAGATTATTATAAAGGCACTGTGGTACTGCATTCAGTCTGAATGACAGATGTGGGGCTTTCACACAAAAATCAGTGCTGCCCCATTCGGGGTATGGCAGTACATTAGTAAGACACAGGCCTAACATTCAGTAGAGGCAAAATGTATTTTTTAAATCACATAATAACACATTGAACATTGAACATTTTGTTCCCTTGTTACGGACGGAAGGTCTAGATTGACGTCGCCCTCTCAATAATATCATCTTGGTCTCTCGGTTGTCGATTTTCAGTTCACAGTGGTATAGACATGAAGATCAGCCATCTAATGCGGCAAATGCGTTTTAAATCTGACAGGAAGGCACGACATTCATCCAGATCAGAGTCCATGTATAAGAGGTGTACACAGACTTAAATATGAGGTGGAAGGGCAGGGGGATTTATGTTCCTAGGTATTGCCTCAATATTAGCATATATGTGAAGGGCTGGAAAAGAGCTCAGTGAGTTCCCATGATACCTGCACATGGGTATAAATATGTTCCCAACTCTAGTTCCAGTTGCTTATAATGCCTCTTAATCCAGATGCCGGAAAGGTCCTGCAGTCTCTCATCTCATGATTTTACAGGGTCGGTGTCGCGGGGGGAGCATTCACGGTCCGCAGCCCCACAAATGAGCCACCGCGTCTCCCCAAACGCCACCCACCAAGGACGCCATCTTTTATTTTCAAACATCCCACCGCTCCGGGAAGTTCCGGAAGGTCAGATTAATCCTGGTGCCAGCATCGCTATTTTTTGTGGGGAATTTTTGTTTTACGGAACAGCGGGAGTAGAAATGGTTGTTTGTTGGTCGGTGAGAATCAGGCAAAATGTGCTGTTATAGGATTTGATTTAATGTGAAAAGTTATTCGTGAGCTGAGAATGTACATGCCCGGTAGAACAGTAGTATGTATAAGATTACAGAGAGAAATAAAGAGAGAAGTTTTCTGTGGAAGAACTTCAATAGAACACGGACATTCGGAGTGGCCAAGTACCTGCCGTGACATTTCATCCTTACAGACACGCAGGAGTTCCTTTGCATCAATCATTAATGCTGCATCCATAAATGTATTACAGATTGTAAATGGCTTTATTAATAATACACATAAGAAGATGAATGTTAAAACTTACCTAGCAGCTTTCACTACTCAGTTTTGTTACTGGATTTCTGAAATGAGAATGGGATGGTATTAATACAAGTCAAAAGATGGCATGTATATTATTAAAGATGGCAAAATATACAAGAAAAACAGGATCTGATTTTTGGTCATGATGTATTTTTAGTGAGCACTTCTGTAGTGCAACCTCTTGAGAAAAATCTATGGCTCACTGACAGCTTTCAGGCTAGTGACAACCTTTTGAAAATTTTTACTGCAGGAAAAACTTGGAAAATAACACCACCAGTTCCTATGGCTGACTTATCCAAACTGTAGTGTTTAAAACTATTCTGTTTTCCTATCTTTGACCTTTATACCTACTAAAAATATACCTGTGGAAATATGTAAAAACTACTGTGTTTTGTAACACCCTGGCTCTGTTGTCCGCCTGACCCTGATGAGCCACGCCTGCTGCTTGTTACCTCTCGTTACTCTTAGTATTTAAGTATCTGTTAGTCTCGTCAGCCCCAGTCTGGTTGATGTCTGCCTTCCTGTTGCTTGTGCCCTTCCTTGTATCAGTCCTCCCATCTTTGGCCCCTCCCGGTCCTATTTGTTTTCCAGCCCCTGATTAGTTCTGTTCAGTTTTTGTGCAATAAAATCCCCTTTGATGGCCAAATGCCTGCCTTTGAGTCCTTTGTCTCATATACCGTGATATCTTTAGTATGCAAAATGCATGTAAATGTGCATTGTGTGTTGCCTCAGAGAAGGATCCTCTTCCTGCACAGTATAGATGGACACTGCCATGGGCAGGAATTACCTCCTGTAGTGATATTACTTTTGTACATTATGACTTCCTATAAAAGATTAAATATTATGTGGTATTCAAACAAACTTTATCTTCCTACTTTAGATCAATAATTATTTTTAGAAATGACTTAAATGCACCCTTGTTATAAACGCTTTTATAAAGGCACACCTTTCCTAATCCAATTTGACAACATGTCAGGTTCTAAGAAAAATATTGTAACAAGGAAAAAAATATATGCTTTAGAGTAGCCAGTGCCATTGAACCAGAGCATATTAACTGATGCACTATATACACATTTTTATCTTTTTTAATGCTGTTGTCATCATTCCTGGCTCTGACTGGAGAACCTGGCATGTGGTTCTAGGGGCTAAAGCTATAGTGATATTTTGGAATACTAAGACCGGCCACTGAGCGGTGTCACCTTGTCAAGGCCATGCAGGGTAAAGACTGCCGCTTGCCCACACAAAGCTCACCCAGCGAGAGGCTGACAGAGCAGGAAGGGAACTCCAACGCTTAACAGAACGAAATAAGTTGAGATGTGTAGTGCAAGGATGGAAAGTATCCAAAAGCATCTGTGGTGACGAGAGAACGATTTCACCTCTGCTGCCTGCGAGTTGTAATGAAGGTACAGGTTCCACACAGACTGGAGCCTCACAAATCATGCAATTTATTCAGCACTAAGACATGACAAAATATTAAAGATATTATGGTGAAAGTATGTGCAAATTAAAAGCAAATACACTTGCCCTACAACGTTGACTGGGGTAAATTTCTGCTGTTTTAATAGACTTACACAGAAAGCTAGCAGGGGAATGACTGTTCCACTGAGTAAAAAGACGATGGATTGATAATTAATATACCCCTCGCTCTCTATATAAATCTAATATCTTAGATGTAATTTTGAGCACATTAATAAATTACCTGTTAATTAGCTGCCAAGATCCTTGAGAATAGGCCATTGGTATTGTGGGAAAACATCTCTGACATTGCAAATGACCTGATCAACAAGAGGAATTAAAAGACTATTAAAGAACAACTGAAATCAAGCCTTGTCAGAATCATTTGACTATATTGTTGTTCTATTGGCTGCTGTGTTATTGCGTTTTGATGGGCGTGTTGACCTGTTTTTCCCAAACAAAAGCAGTTGCTTCCTATCAGTGCTAGTATGCTGGAAACAATGATATGATCTCAAACTCACCTCTTATTCTCTGTTATTCTGCCTTCATGCTGCACAGGAAATAAACAAGTTGCCATCTAATTTTTCCTGAGTATCAATATCGAATCATATTTTTTAAAATGAATTTTGTATACATAAGCTATGCCAGGAGTGTCTCAATTAAAACGAATGCTCTGTTTCAGCGTCATTAGGACGATTTGCTCTGATTCCTTTATATGTGCGTGTGTGTGCGTGCATGTGTGCGCGTGTGTGTGTGTTTCCTTAAAATATATATATTCTTTTGGATGTTCATCAAGATCAGTTGGGATTTGACTCCCAATCCATACTTTTTGTCTTTGTACAACCATCTGATTTCCTCTCATAGAGCAGAAACATACTTAGACGTATGATAAGAATAATAATAAAAAATAAGACTTTATTAATGCCACAAAGGGAAATTTCGACATTACAGCAGCAGTTATAAATGGAATCAGATGAGACATGTAACATAAGAACACAGCATGAAGGGACATGAAGTGACAAGTGCCAGAAAAATCGCTGATTTGTTAATATTGTTTCATTAATAAACATATTCTGCAAGGTACCAATGCAACTGCAAGCTTGGTGTGCCTTCAGAATATGTATTAGTAACACAAGATGTATTATACGTGTAAGACGATTAACCATATGCATTTATCTTTGCACTCTGCCATTTATTAATAATGTTCGGTTGACACCACTTTAAGTATGTAGACATCTCATGTCCTATACAGAAAACAGTGGCTGTTGCTCTAAATCCAAGGCCAGGTTTTATATTTATGAAAGTGACTGAAAGAAATGTAGTTAATTAGGAAATAAATTCCATGCTCCCACAATTCCAAGATGTATCCCATTACACAATAAACCAAGAATGGCTACATGTGCTGGCAACCTTTAGAGGGACTGAAATCTTGGTGCTTGTTGTGTGATAGAAGCATAGTCAAAGTCTACTGAAACAAAAGCATTGTCTTTGATCCCATAGGGGGCTACTTAACTCTGATGTTGAAGGGCTACAACTATGAGGAAGTGGAACACAGGATGGTGTCAACCTGGCTCAGATAGAAATGGCTGGAATTCAGTGGCTCACTTGGTTGGAACATAAGCCTATAGATATTGCAGCTTTCCAGACCTGAACTGAAGATCGATGTGCAGCCATTAAATCTCTCTGTCTACAGTGGCTGAAGCTACCATTTTTTTCTGTTTTACAAGGATTTTCCAAATGAAAGGCCAGCGTGTAATAAAATAGCCTGAAATGACAGCACCATATAGGTCTGTGATCCATTATCAGTATTCTACCTTAGAAACAATAGGTTGCAAAAAACTGAAAATCTTCATAGACAAATGTTTCAGATCTGGTATTGTAATGAGAAGATCTCACATACTGCTTCTTAAACCCTAGAAAAACAGAACAGCTTGGGTTTATTCGAACTGAAAACATACTTATAAATACTCAAAACAAGCTGCTGCGAAGATAGACATCTGTCTTCAGGCATTTGACGAAGACCACCCTAACGCTGTTCACATCTAAGTCACCGAGTTATTCGAAAACAGTATGCATTAATTGTTGATCGTGCTGCATTTAAACAGAATGATTTAAAATACAAAGCTGATTTCAATAAATATATATGTTAAATTGATTTGAAGCGATGTGATTATGCTTCATACATAATACGCTCAAAGTCTTGTTCTTCTGAGCTATAGGATGTCAATCGGTTAGTTGGTTTTGGAAACGAATTCCAAGCTCGTTCGGATACGTTATGTTGTCTATCTAAGGCAACTTACAATTTTACCCCTGCAGGTAAAAAATTACAAGAATACTTCCGGGGGGCTGAATTGGCAGCAATCAGGTTAACAGCCTGAGTCCTTGTCCACTATGCCATTACCAGCCTTATTGCTGACTAGGGGACACTGCATGATAATTTTTTAATTGAGGCAAAATTATTGGTATCGGTCTATAAACATTTACAAACATTCGATCCACTCAGAGATGTGCTTAAATATTAAGTGATGGTAACGGGACCACACAAGTTTGCTGGCAACATACTTAACTCCAGAATGCATTCCTGGTATTATTTTTGCTGAAATATGAAATTATTTGTAGAATTATTACTGTGATCTAAAAGGCTGCAGTTCATTCCAGTTACATCACCGAAGCATCCAGCGTCGACTGCTGGGGTAAGAATGACTCTAAGCTGGATCACAAGCAAGACCAGGTCTTGTCATTTTTTCAGTAACAGGATGGACTTTGATGACCCCCTAATCAGACTTATTGATCAGCAAAAGAAATAACAGTAAAAATCAACCGGCCTAAACCAAAAATTGTTCCAGGCACGGAAAAAGTTTTGGAACAGCAGGTGTTTTTAATATGCCTTATGTTGCTCATCTATTAGCTGTTGAAGCAAGTGAGTATGATTTTGTATGACAAAATACAATGTATATCAAGACTGGAGTATAGGGTTAAATGCTTTACCGTAACTCATTCAAATAGACCCTCTCCAGTATGTGCTTCTGGAGGAAAAGCAATCATGACTTTTTGGCATTTTTTTGATCATGTCAAGAATCCATTTGGAGCCTCCGTATCGATTGTGCCTGGGCATCTGGGCCTGTTATGTGAAGATTAGCCAGATAAGATCTACGCAAGAAAAAGTACATGGACTTAGGACTGCGTTCCACAACAGTGTCACTCATATAATGCAGCTTGCCAAGCTTGTAAAAATTGGGTTTAATATCAGTCCTGAGTTCTGCCTTTTGTTAGGTGTCTTTCTTTGTATATCGGCTCCCATCTGCTCCCTGCATGTTCTATCTCAGTGTCCATATGCCGGTTGCACAGATGTCCCCACAAATACAATAGGTTCCTGCAGCCAATCCTCCAGATTTACATGCTCCTGGATTTTCATGCCTATCTCTTCGCCTGAATGTGGGTGATGCAAGGCACTGACACTCAGGTGTGGCAGCCCGGAGGACAGGTGTGACCGAGGGCCTTCCTGTCTCGCACCCATAATACGGTTTACTGAATGTGTTTTTGTTTTTTATTTCTGCTCCAAGGTCAAAAATAGCATTCCTTTAGCGTCAGTAATGTTTATATTACCGGACCTGGTTTTGTGCGTCTTGTGCTAGTGTATTCGGTTGTCATTTGGGGACATGACAAAATCAATACAGAGTACAGCAAATGCTGTCATTATGCCAGCTAAGCAATTAAATAAGAATGAAAGGAAAGCAATGAAAAATACTTTCCAAGCTTTTTGCCACGTTTTTTCAGTGTGACGCAGTATCACAGACAATCTACGAATTTCAGGCATTCAGCTGTTACACCGCAGCCACTCTCCATTCTACTGCCTAGTGACTGACTCGGCTAAATGCCAAGTACGATTCGGGATGAGGTTAGGATGCTGTAATGCCAAATCTGTTCAAGTGAATTGCCATAGGGTGTCCCTGGGATTATATTTAATTAGCTGTAATGTTTGAAAAAAGGCGCTGGCCTTTTTCTCCCCATTTAAAACGAAGCCCAGTTCTGTCCTGACTTAACTAGCACTGGTTATTTTCAATTTCTATTGTGGCTCATCAATGCCTGGTAGTTTTGGGAAAACTCTGGAAATTAAGGTGTGAAGTCTTTCGATATTACAGTTGCTGTTACTAAAGCAGCATGCTAATGATGGCTGATGTTTTTCCTCACACTGGTACAATAAAAGCGTCACTAATGTTGATAGTTTTATTGTCAAAAACCCACAAAACATTGTAAAGTATTGCATTCTATAATGAAATCTGGCACTAAACGTTTGATAATGTCTGCTGTTATGGCAGGCCAGGTGAAAAAAAACAGCTTAAAACATTTCCTAAATTTCTAAATTAGAAAATAAATAGAATAACGCAGCTAATTTTTCAAAGCTATTTTCATAATTAAAAGATTTTAACAATTTAAATAAATCAAAATTTGTGTTTGTATCCATGAATATTTCCATGATAATTATAATCTAGTTCAATTATAGAATCAGTTAAGTCAATAGATTTTCTACAGGCTCATCTGTCTAGTAGTCTTGGTTAATATAATACATTTTAGAAATAAAAGCATTTATTTGATTGATTCCCAGTTTATAATGCAGCAATGCTGAAGAAATATGGAAGACCTGCCACTTGGATAAAATCCCCCGAGATGAAAAGAATCAATTTCAATAGGTCGATATTTAATCAAAATGCCACATTTCATTCAGCATCAATGAATCTATCTATACAATTGATTTGAATGATAGTTATCAGTTGTGTTTACATATCAACCAAGCCATCTCTGCTTACCTGCCATTTTACATCATGAAGACTGCAAATCAACAGCCACACATGTACAACCCTCAGATGGAAAAAAAAGTCCTGAAAAATCCTTCACTCTTCACTCCTTCACTTTTACTCTTGGAAATGATTTTTAGTTTTCTTTCTCCTGCATGGCCCCATTAAAAAAAAGAAAAGAACACGATGATGCCAGAAACTTCAACAGAATTCATAATGTATGAAACATATTACATTTTCTATTTTCATCTAGGCTGCTGTGTGTTCTTCTTATTTCTTGCCTTTTGTTTGTCTCCTTTATTGATGATAAATCTTATTCAAGAACATTAAGAGTACTGTACATTTTAGAACCTCTCTACATTAGAGCGCTTCCCAGACTCACAACTTTGTAAACGTCTAAATTAATCACATTCATTTTAGTAGTCAAAAATAAAACCTAAAGCTATACTTTGCTAGCTTGAAAGTTCTGTCTTTTAGGTTTTCATGGTCTAAAGGATATAATAGTTTTTCATTACTGGGTGAATTTTTATGTTTATGTTATGTGTTAGGAATTCATCTTCAAAGTGCTCATATTGAGCAACAGGGTTCCTAAGATTTTTGTAGAGTTCAATATTATTTTGTAGATGCTCAGTTGTGTATTTGCTCTTTTTGAAGAGATATTGATTTTTTAAATGGATTGTCTCCCCAATAGGAGCTCTAAATCCTAAACGCAAGATTACTTTCCCAGTCCTGATAACCATTTCCAGAAAATTTGGATTCACCCAGGTCAAGTCAGAGTATAATATATTCCACAACACACCGTTATGTTCGACGCATTGTGATTTTCAGACCTTGCCCTCCTTGGCCCTTTAGAGTCAAAGTGTGTGCCCTGAATTATTCTGTTGATTAAATGAAGGAGGCACATAATAGCTGTAATATTGAATCACCTGAAAATGGGGCTCCCTTAGAAGACTGTTATGAAATGAGCTGGAGAGACTAAAAAGAAGTCATTAACCGGAGGAGGTTCAACAAATGTCTGGGAACTGATTTATGATAATACACTATCTATCTCCATCATATTGGGTCCTAGGGAGTGGCTTTAAATATACAATAATGTGTTATTTTTATGCCTGGGGTGTTAGCTGTGTATTATAAGGGTAGCAGGACATAATGAGGGAGCCAAATTCATCCTCCCGTCCAAGACAAAGAGAAATTGGTTTGCTATGTCGGAGTCCCCTCAGAATATAGTGTCCTAGGCGGCTGCCTATGTCACCTGATGTGTTGATCAGCACTCACTATAAATCTGTATTTCATCATTGTACATGACTGGGGGGGGGGGGTGTTGTCATGTGATACCAGCTAAATATTTTGCATTGTGCCTCTTGGTGACTTTGGTGGCTGCACGAAGGCAGCTCTCAGCCAAGCGGAGCCATGCTGTGCGCGTCCTCGTGCATGCCGAGGACTCTGTGGAGATGCTGGCACGGGCATCGCTGACTATCAGGACACTGCAGGGGCGTTCTTGCACTAGGGGTATGCCTAGGTGCAACACAATCCCCAAGGCCAACAGGAGCATCACACAAAGACATTTAACTCTCACCCAGCAATAGATAAACAGTGACTGATCCCCACAGCTCCTGACTTCCCTGATAAAAGCCAATGTGGCAATTACTGGGGGTCCGGGACTCCGGGGAGTTGTTTATATGGACGGCGCTTAGGCCTCCCCTGAATATGAAAGTCCAAGCAGGCGAGGTATTTAAACGGCATCGATTTCTGTGCTTGGAGTCCCTGCTCGTCAGCAAATCGCACAGGCGACCAGGCAGACTAATAGATAGTGGTTCCCCGTTTCGGCCCGAGCTGCCGCCGTATTGGGGCTGCGATTGGAAACCCGATAAACGGGCTGCCTCAGTCGTCTCGTTTAGGCCCCTCGTTCCTTTCGACGTGATTCTGTCTTTGAGCAAATGCCTGCAATGGGCCACTGTGAACCTGCCAGCTCCCTCAGTCAATTCAAATAAGTCATGAAAGTCAGAGCATGAATCGGACCCTCATAACAGGAATTCTTTTGACTAGCAATATAAAGGGACGTATATATAGAAATAAATCTAATTTTACGGTAAAATGCATTTGGTTTTATTTCACTGGATACTGTATAATCATGCTTGAAGTATTCCACCTCATTTAATTTCGATTTATGTTAGGGCTCCGTCAGACTGGCAAAATTAGACAGGATAAGCCTTCTTTGTTGTAAAAAAAAACATTTAATTTGATTAAAAATTCATGTTCTAACATACAGCATTGTTTTAATCTCTTTAAGAAACAGAGTTTAAAAACCACCTTAAACTATAAGTACGGAGAGTGGCGCACGCTTGAATCTTATGACGGCCACATAATGAGCCGAAAAAAGAAAAGAGGAAAAAATGAATTCTTTATGAGTTAGATCAATAAAGCTTGGACTTGGAGATTTTATAATGAATGACCAACCGCAGGGGATGACTCTGGAGGACTTATGTCATTTATTTGATAATATACATTACCCCACTAACCCTCCCTCTTTACAGCACTCATCTGGGATGCACACACACTAGCAGAAGTATAGATTAAGAGCCGTCACATTCTCATCCGCAAACCACGCTGCTGGAAATTCACTTCTGCGCCCCCTTACACTTGTTCCTGGCTAATGCCATCTGGAATGTAGCTTGCATCATCACTGCCATCAATTTTTATTATCATATTTGCATGATAGTCTGTTTATTGTTTGCTGACCAATCAGTTTATTCCTTCTACTTGCCTTAAAAAGCACCTTCTTTTATCATGTACCTGCATATAGAAGAATATTTTGTTCCAGTGGCTGCCTCAGAAACCATTAGAGAGGAGTAATTAGCACACAGCGGGCTGAGGCTACTGTGTTTTGCCTTATACAGCACTTCACTACAGCGAAAATCAAACCTATAGATGGAGCCATAGAGATGTTTACATCCATACTACTTAATCAGGGAGTGGTATTCATCATCCATCCCAGCACTGGTAAACAAGCCATCAACCATCACTCGACATTTCTCCCTGATGAAATGCACTGCTGAGAGTCTTACCTGTATTTAATTTTTTTATGACATAGTCACAAGGATCAGCTTCCATTATATGCACGTCTCAGTGGTGTCCTCAGCTTATTGTGAATATGAGGAGAATGTCTCCAAGGTGAATGCCGCTCTCACTGCACGACAAGACTTAACCTTAACTAAAGATGCTGCCACGTCCCACAGTATCTCGCCTCCGCAGTAAAATTAATAAACACAGCACTTGGAATCTCTGATAGATATGAACCCGGATATACTGGGTATGATAGGGCAAGGTGTGGCCCCATGCCCATAAACGGAAGGTTGTTCATTCAAATCCCATAGTTGGCACTGAGTGATTTTACTTGGACCACAGCTAAATCACTAAATATAAATATCAAACTGCACACACAACCGTCTTTCATCAATTGTCAGTTGTTTAGATATTATCAGCACTTATTCTCAGCCTCGTGCTCCTGTCACTTCCTTGCTGGCATTTCCCGGTGACCCAACCTCCAACCACACACTAACGAACAAGATATTTCCTTCAGTGACTGATCACCTGATTCATTTAGTTAACTGGTTAGCTAAATCGTAGCACTGAAATCATCTACGCTGCTGTTTGGCAGAAGTCCTTTATCAGCTCGACAATTGCCTTAAACAATTTCAGAATCCATACATCTGAATATATAAGTATATTCATTCATATATTCGTTCTGTGAGGAATTAGAGGGTGTGACCGTCTCAGGAAGAAGAGTCAGGTGACTTGGGTTGGTACGGAAGCCTAGAAAGGCCATGCATTATTTTTTTTCTGGCAAAAGTTGTTTTTTATTGTCAATAAAGGGTCTCAGTCAACCGTGGATTTCAGTATGTGCTGCCAATCGGAGTCAACCAAGTAAAACTATTAAAGTATTAAATTATTCATGTGCCAAAACTGCACCCTTATCAATAATAGAAAGTTAAGGCCCATTTCATGTATTTGCATAAATTTTCATAAAATGGCTTTGATTGTCTGTATGAACAATGGCAAAGCCCCTCACAGGAGCTGGACATATAGCCTACATTCTGTTGTGTTTGATTTACTTTTACTTAGTATTTAGCTTTACTTAGTCATTTTAAGCTAGTTTTTTGTTGCTTTTGCATTTGAATTTCAACACTGGCACATGCATCTATGGATGACTCAGATCCTATAGTGAAAATCACTACTATTTTTTTCTTGTTGTTTTCTCATGATAACAAATGATATCAAGTGCCTTATTATTGGTGGGGGGTGGGGGGGGCAGTAGATTGCCAGCTGTGTGCCATCATTATGTTGATTAATTAGTTAAACTTCAGCACAAATCAGTTTCTGAAAAGTAAGCTAACTTAATGACACAGATTTTCATTGATGGAATAGCCAGTGCTGTTTAGTCTGCTAATTATGCTGATCCAAGCTGCCAATATGTCCAGCCAGGTCAGCTGTCTTTACACATATCATGAAATAGTAGCAAAAAACAACCACGGGGGGAAAAGTAGCAAAGTTACTGTTGCTGGAAAGAAACAGCATTGAAATAACTTTTGGTGAAAAAATAATAGTGAAAAACATTATTATATCTACAATATATGGCCTCTATATATTCAAGTCTAAAGATAAATGTCATGTGATCCTGAGTTTCGGTGGGTCACATGGTATATGGCAAAGCTTACCATGGTAATTTTTTGTGCTCCCTCACCTGTGTGGTATGAACTTTATCTCTTACCGGACCCTGTTTATGTCATTCCCTTTCATGTGAATCTGTCTGCGAAGTTGGCTTAACGGATCCTCATATGTCTTCAGGCAGAGATCCCGCCCCAGATAATTATGACGGTCCATGTCCAGTGAAGCACACAGAAATGTTTGTGTGTCTAACACAAAACTACGAGCAAATAAAAATCACTGCTGTGGAACTGCTGTTTTAACAAGCAGAATCAATACAACTGGGCCAGGTCGGCCCTGTCTTTGGTTCCCTATGAAGAAAGCACAGTTTTTCATAAAACGAAAACATGCCTATCTGCCGATGGTTCGCTAAAGATTCTCAGGGCTGGATTCATCATTTTCTCTCAAAATGCAATAGTTTCAATTCTCAGAAGAGTATAAATGAAGGAAAAAAAAAACATAGAGTCTAATGTTGTACACCAATTTATAATTACTATTTCAGTCTAAACACACCTGCCATCCGAGCATAACCTTAGGGATTTGTGGGGATGGAGAGGGAAATTGTCAGGCTGGGGGGTGGATAACTGTCGGTAACTGTTACAAACTCGTATAATTATTTTTAAAAACACAATATAAGGGAATTCAAGTGTGAAGACTGGGAGTGCATTGCAAAAGTCCTTTCAGAGCCTTGAGAACAGAATGCGTGAAATTTGTCTGCTGTATTTGGAAGTGTATTAAACCGGGGAAGAAGGAAGGTCTTACAGTGAAATAAAACCCAACCCACCAGACAGAAAGACACATCTTTCTAGGAAATATTCCCATTTATCTAAAAGTGATTAATTTTATTATTTTCTGTGACTTTCTATGACTTTCTATTTATACTGCCTTAGACCACTATCAGTGATGAATGCAAACCTAATTGCAGCAACTGTGAAATTTTATTTTAACATTATTTTTATAATTGTTTTTATATTGTTTTCCATCGTCTTGTCTTGGAATTAAACATTGTTTTTTTGTCCAGTGATGACACCCATATTTGATGAACTTTATGATTTGGCATTGTAATACTGCTTGGCTGTGTAATACAAAGCTTTTTGGCTTTGTAATATGATCTGGCTGATTGATACAAAGTTTTCATCCCTGCATCAGTAACCATTAACTAATCCAGGGATGGCGATGACTAATAATGACAGACAAGAAATCTGCTACTAGTGACATTTTCAATTTGCCAAAGGGCTTCTGGTCCAAAAGCCGCCAAACGCTCTTCAGCAGGAATCAAGCCATAGTGGCTGGTGTAAATTAATTTCCTTGCATGAACTTTGACAAAAACGACATTTAATACCGCATGGTTCTTATCAGATATAAAACAGTATTTCGTGTTTGTCCCCACAGTGGCCCGATCCCCCTGTCTAGAAGCTCGTCTGTTCCCTGATCAAGAGTTCAGTTGCACTATTAGGAACTCCAGTGAATCTGTAAGTACTGCATCCCGGAAAACCGTCACCTGTCATCACAACAAGCATTTCCATTATTCTGTTCTATGTGTTTTAAATGTAGGGGAGACTTTATCTTTTTATTTTTGTAGGAATTAGTGGTCATTTCTGTTTTTTTGTGTGTAGCTTGTATAGCTACAAACTTGTACAGAAAATTCTGCAACTCAACAGGGAATATTACATTCTATATTCAGCAGTCTCGTTGAAAACCTTCCGCTTCTGCATGCATTAAGCCGGGCTATTTACTGCTCTCGCTCTTCCCATCTTCAGCAACCCATTCATCAAGAGTGATGAGTAGCATGTGTCGACATAAACACACCACCTTCATAAACGTGTCCCTTTCCGCTCCCTTTGGCACCAAGGGAGATAGACATCCACGCATACTGAGCCATAAAGGACCATGTACAGGGCTCGTGGCCATTTTCAGAGTTAGCTGAAAGATTTTAACATTATTGATTTTCTGAGTGCAGCGACCGATTTGTTAAGATAGAAAGTAGAGACTTGTCAGAAGGTAGAAGATGACACTCATGTCCTGGTGTGACAGCCTGGCCCAGGTTGTGAGCTTCACGGAAGAATAACCAGGATTAGCACAGATTTTCATTCTCTTACAGATGTAATCTGCCTGTGTAGATTACCTTCTGAAGCCTATCTTGTTGCCAAACAAAATAAGAACTTACATATTAAATGTGATATCTGGAAGTACTGGTCACTGGTGACTGAAATATATAAAGCAGATTTTTAAAATCATTTGCTTTATTAGCTTGTTCATGTATTACAATTCCTTTTTCTATCAACAAGAAAAGGTTTATTGTGAGTGTCTAAGTTTTTTTTTTAATGTCATATCTTATAGTTAAACTGAAAAGCGCTCATTCTTCACCTGTGATCAGCAAAACAAATGTATACCATTCCACAAAGTGAGGGAGTTTGCAGTGGCCAGCTGATCTTGGCACACTGCAGTCTGCAAAGTCCACACTTTACAGGGCAGTTGTGAGCTGCGGGTCACCAGTGGTCGCACCTGCATTGCACCTTTTTTTGTTGGGGCGTTTAGCAGTATAGAGTCTATTTGCGTTTTCTGTGGCAAATGTTGATCACCTTGAAGTTCAAATGTCTTCTGTGTTCTTAGCATCCAGAATAAGACCTCATTAGCAATTTAGAGCTTATGTGCAATTGATTTCTGGAATTTTACATTGACACTTTCAGCCTTTTCTCAGTCTTCCTGATGTAGACTGGCGATTGTCGCATATGGTTCCCAGGCTCTATGTTTATTAGCCAGGCAGCATATGGTGTTTGTCAGCAGGAACGTATCTTTATTGCTTGATTATTCAGCCTTTGCTTTAATTTGAAATTCACCTTAATTAAAAAGTCAACATGCATGAGGAGCAGTTTATGTGCTCCAGAATAAGCCATTTCTGTGCTATGTTGGTCTTTCTAAGCTCATCATCTCCTTTCTCAAAATGTCTCAGTGGTCAGACACTTGGGGGGGGGGGCACTGTGGCTAAGTGAGTTAGGCCCTCTGATGGCAATGTGCTTATGATCAGCAGTTCACCAGTTCAAGTCTCAGCAGAATCGTCACTTTTCCTTTGGGCCCTTGAAAAAGGCGTTTACGGGCCCCCCCCCCCCCCGCGGGCCGCCGGGCGCGCGGCGGC
>JABFEA020000002.1:13045460-13058209 GCA_019775915.2 Cyphomyrus plagiostoma | reverse complement strand
TGTGATATAAATACACACACACACCCACACCCCCACACACACACACACCCACACATATATATATATATATATATATATATATATATATATATCACACTGCAGGGACAGACAAGAAAAATGACCACTTCCTACTTTACATTTATTAAATATCACGGAAAATTAAACACAGACTCAACTTACCCAATAAAGAAATTCCATCACTGGATGCCCTTGAAGCATTTTTTTAAAAAATAATTAATTCCCCTTATATATTATACATTGTAACACCTCTTGTGGGGGAAAAAAATCGTAATGTTTCTGAGTTGTGCATTAACTAGATTAAACCGGCATGGGCAGCCAAGCATTCATTCAACTCTTTCTCACCTAGCCAGGGCACGGAGAGCAGACGGATCATACAGTCACAAAGAGAGCCAGGGCTATCTTTTGAAGTAATAATAGACATATTAAACATTTACTCTTTTACTGCTAGTGAAGTATTTGGAACATAGGTTATGGTGGGAATTATTTAATCAAAAAACACTGAAAATTGGGAAGGGGGGACAAAAAAAGGCAAAGGGGGGACAATTTTTTTAAAGCGCTCCATGTGGGCTATACATGCTATAGTAGGGCTGCATGACATATCATTTCAGCATCGATGCTGCAATGTGCACAAGTGCGATAATAACATCTGGGGACATGCAGTGAATAATAAAGTAATTTTAAATCAAACATCATGCTGCAACTTCATTTGCTGCTTGATACAAAAGGAAGATTCACACGGTTCTCATTATGCAGGCTCTGCATATACATTGATCCACCAGTCACAATCATTCTTGACAGAGCTGCACAATGTGCAATATTAATATTGAAATTGCATGCTATACACATGCAATTTTCGCATCACAAGGACCATAAGAGTCAGCTGGGGTAAGACCATAAATTACACTAAAAGATTTTTACTCTGTCTCAGGGAACAAAACGTAGCAAGCGTTGCAATTATAATGATCGTTTCAAGATAAAGGAATATATGTTTAAAAGCTTTACTTCTGTTCCTTTTGCATGAGCTGTACATGCACTCTTCGAACTAATCGTAATCATGGTTGTCCTTGCTGCCAGATTCACTCAAAGACAGTGTGGCACATTATTGGAGAAAAGCCAACAATAACCTGTCACCAAAAGGCATTCAGCTTCTGCTGTGTGAAAATGTCTTGTATTCCATGGAGACAATACAATACACAGGTTGGCCTTATCTTAGCCATGGTCATCAGCCATTCATGAGAAACTCACTGCATGTTCATTTCACACCAGCTATCCTGCATGGTGTTGGGTGACCTGATAGGTGGTTGAAACAACCTTCAGGATAGCAGAGACCTACAGGCAGATAGTTTCCCAGTAGGATAACATGGCAGCCTATACTGTCACACTATGAATGAATGAATGAATGAATGAATGAATGAATGAAAAGTGCACTTATATAGCGCCTTTCACAACACCCAAAGCGCTTCACAGAAGCAGTGGGGAGCCGATTCGACCATCACCACTCCGTAGCCCCCACCTGGATGATGCAACAGCAGGTATTTTACACCAGTACACTCAATACCCATTAGCTAAGGTGATGAATGGGCAGGAGAGGATACACCAGTTCGATTGAGTGGATGATTAGGAAGCCAGATTTGATAGAGCCACAGTGGGAAATTTGGCCAGGGCATCAGGGTTCCAAGCCTACTTTTTCAAAAGATGCCCAGGGATCTGCTATTTCATCAGAGAGTCAGGACCTCAGTTTTACATCTCGTCCGAAGGACGGCGCCATTTTACTCTAGACAGTGTCCGGCAGCCTTGTTTACATTCTTCAGTGTTTTGGTGTCAGTATATGTATGCAAATACAGTGTCTGCCATGTTTTTCTCTGTGTTTGACATTGTGCCATTGCTTAGAAAGTGGCAAGCCAGAGAAACATTGACGTTCTAGTGGTAACACATGATTGGACTTCAGGATTTAATGATGCTCGACTCATGACCAAAATAGCTTATAAGCTGGTTGCTAGAATTGAACCCCTTTATTAGGAGTATCTGTATATATATAAAATATCATACTGCTCAAAGGTGAAAAGCCTTATTTTATTAAACTAATATGTCGAAAGTGACTACATTATATTATTACAGTATTGTAATATATCATGTTCGATATAACATTAAATGTCAATATATTATAAAATACTTCCATTACACTAAGTAAAAATACTTATCTCTTTTAAATTTGTGTGACTGTGTTCTTTAAATGGCAAATAATTGAAAGCTGATACATGTAAATATCACTGAGAAATCATTTAAAACAAGTAATGTCTCCACTCCATTTGCTCTGCTGGATGGAGTGGGGGCCCTGGGGCTAGGGATTTGTGCCAGTAACTGGAAGGTTTTTGGTTCAAATCCCATAAATGCCCAGAGTGATCCTACTCTGTTGGGCCCTTAACCTGCAATTGCTTCATCCTGGGTATATGATGTCAATCTAAATCCAGCCCTACAAGGAGGTCCTTCAACTTTACTCAGTAACTTGGGGGTTGGCACTCCAGCCGCTGGGAAAAAAAAAACTCACACTGGTCCATTCAGACTGGTGTGCTGCAGAGGTACCACCATGGCTGTGCTCAGGTTCTCATCCATGTGGTGGTTTGTTGTATGGTGGGTGCAGCAACACGCTGTAATGAGTGCATGCTCCCTACCAATGTCTTCAGTTAGACAAAAGTAAATAAACCAGACACATTACTTGTGCATTCTACTTCAAACACGCTGTTCCTAGTTAAACCATACAGTCAGATTAGCTCATAATAAACATGGAGCTTAAATGATCAAAGTAATAAAATAAATATAATTTGATTTTTAAAATGAGCAAATTTTACATCTCGATGCTTGTATCAGAGTCATGGTTATTGAATTATTTACTCAGTGGTTATTCAGTGATCTGTGATGAAGAGAAACACTGTTAATATTTGGCATATTGTTGCTGCTGTTGTCTCATACGATACACGTCAGAGGAATTGGCAGTAGTAGTTAAGTGTTAATCAATTGCCTCTATTATGTTGAAATGTCATGGTATTTCTCGTGCCCCCCCTCCCCCCTCACAGAAATTGTGAACAGAATCACTGCATCTGCAATGTATCACACTGAATTATTTTTGTATTTTGCATGTATTGTGCATGCTTGATTGGCACAGGGTCTCACTGGGTAGCACTGCAGTCTCACCCCTCCAAGGTTGGGGGTTAGAGTCCACGTCAGTGTGGGGTTTGCATGTTCACTGCGTGTTGCACAGGTTTCCTCAGTGTCTTCCGGTTTCCTTCCACAGTCCAAAAAGCAGCAGTTAGGATAAATGGTGTCTCCAAAGAGCCTGACTGTATATGTGTCCTGTCATGGAATCGCACCCTATTCAGGGTGTACTACGTACCCCAAACATAACCAGTGTTGGGAGTAGCTGCATGTGACCCTACCCACAATAAGCAGTTAGAAGATGGATGGATGGATGGATGGATGGATGGATGGAAGGGAACCACAACGGTCAAGTCTAGATTTTTATTTCTGATATGACTTTCCATGAGGGAAATCCATGGCAAAGTTTAATCTATACAGTATATGTTGTAATTCTAAAACAATTGTCAGATTCTTTTAAACCTGACAAATTCCTTATTATATAACACCAAATACTTAACATTGCATCTGTGTCTGTCATTTATTAATGTAATACATTGTTTCAGGTTTTTATTACATTAATATATATATAATATAATATAAATATTGTATATATTAAATATTATATTTATTTGTTCAGCTAAGACTAAGCAAAAATAATGAAATTTACCCTATTATATTTCCAGAATTAATCACTTGCATGATTACTGAAAATTGTTCTGTGAAAATGTGAAATATGAATCGGTCTTTTTAAGATAACCTAGACAGTCATTTGTTTAAAAATAAATAAATAAGGGAAAATCCTGAATTTCTTTTCGAGATAACGAGCCTTTTGCTTCATCACTGTCTCGCAGCTATGGCTTATCCTGACAGCGATGCACTGAGGCTTGAAAGCAAAGCCTGAATACCGAGCTCATAACACTACACAGACAATTAAAGGGGATTTTGTGGCGGGGGGGGAGGGGGGTGGCAGAAAAAGGACTGATTAACAAACATTGTTAGGAAGGACGTGGAGAATACATATAGCAAAACTGAGACTGGCTTACGGCAGCCCTTGAGGATGTCATTTGTGTAACCAATTGGACGACGATTTCTGTGGCCAAACTTCCTAGAATTCCTAAAGTAAATTTTTTTAAATGCTAATTGCAGAAGAAATATGCCGGGCTTTTTTGGCTATGGACAGCTTGCTCATTTAGCACACATTGTGCCTTTGCGAGGCTAGGAGCAGAATTTGAATGGTGCGCTTTATAAGGAATGTGCAAGAAATGATAAACGATAAAAAAAAAAAAGAAAAACGATGTTTAAAGATGTTAACGTGATTTCGGCTTTTAACTCATTAAGAGTTGCTCCAAGAAACACCTTTGTTGTTATCGTGGCAGTGAGCAGTCTCATTATAAGACGCCTGACCTTTTTACAGGAAACGGGAACCTAAGGGCCAGTTGGTGATTTTCTGCTTCCTTTTATCCTCATGAGACAAAGTATATAAGACTGACTGGCCAACAGGGGCTCTTGGACACTGCAGAGCTGCACAGAATTCTAATCTATTTTTCGTACATCGGGTAATTGATCCTGACAATAAAGAAAAGCTTGTTATCTCATTAACAAAAATCCAGATCAGCAACCTCTGTGTGGAGAGTTTGCATGTTCTTCCTGTGTTTATGTGCATTTCTGCTCCAGTTACTGCCAAGTGATCGATCAATATATCTGAATTAACTTTGGCATGTGCCCCAGTGCTCCAGTGTGTGCCAGTGTACTGGAAAGGGCTGGAAAGGTGCACCCCACATTGCAATTTTCATGATAAGCTTTAGGTAATCACCCCGCATTAGAAACATAGCTATCAAAAATGGACAGGAACATTAAAATTGACTCCTTGCTAGATTTCCTCATAGATGTTTATGTGCATGATATTAAGTTCCCCATATGGTAATTGGTCTGAGGATACTCTCGACTCAGAGCTATAGTAATACTGACATGTATTTACCTTGCTTTATTTAGGGATCTGTGTGATGTGGCAGACTACCAGTGTATCACCACCAGGCAGTAACTCAGTATTTTTCTACACCAGCACCAAGGAGGAAATGGGCCGACCAGCCAGACCGCTGCACGCCAGAGAGATATGCGCTTGGTATTCCCTCCATGTGTGCAAACAGTTAAATCGGGCCATCTATCACCCTCCCCACAGCAGCTCTTCACCAGAAAGCCTTCCAATGCCAGGCTGGGAAACAACGTGACAAGACTGAGAATGAGGGTTTGGCATCTGCTTTGGGGCAGGCTGGACGCGCCTTGTCATAAGGCATTTCCAGCATCCGTGCAATTACGCAGGAGACTCTCAGCTGAGGGATTGAAAGGGGGGTACAAATGAGTGTGCCCATGTGTATATTTGCAGTGCCGCGACGACACGCTCTCAGTATTAATGTCCTCTCTTTGTCTTTTAAGACAAGTTTGGAATGCGAGAGGCCTGTCTGGTGCAGACGTTTTGATCCTTGGATTGAAGTGTGAGGAGGGAAAAAAAAAAATCACACTTCAGCTTCAGGGAGAAAGTATTGATCTCCTCTCTCACATTTGAACATCAGATGGAGGGAAACAGAGCTGGAAATAAGGTGAAGGTGACATGCAAAGCTAAGCGCTCTAACAAAATCTCGACAGCAGGACGTGGCTGGATTGATTGGTTGTGTAAATAACTGTTCTGAAAATAAATTGCAGCATGTAGTGTTATAGGTAAAATTTATAGGTGGGAAAAAAAAAAAATTCAGCCGCGAGTTGATTATTCATGTACCCGTCAGGCCCCCCCCTTTATCCACCTGATGAACCAACGTGCTGTTAGTCAGCCTCCATTAATGAGAATGTATTCGCTCTTTACAAAAAAAAAAACAAAGCTTCAAAATGCCGAGCAGCTCATTTACACAAACACTCAGTCCGGCAGGTACACCCACTCGCTAAGCGAAAATACAGCGTCTGCATGGAAACGGTCGTGTGCGTGCGAGTGAGCGACGCCGCGCAGCGCTGAGCCATCACCGACAGGACGCACGTGTCACAATGGCCTGGGCTCGCTGTCACCCGCGGCTGAGGGCTCTATCCATTGCATGCTGACTTGTGGGGGTCTGTTTCAGCTTAAGAAAATCCGTAAACTACGCTTCAGCTTCCACCTCCTCAGCTTTCACCTGCACCTCCTCCCACTGTGGAGGAGCAGAGGCCCTGCCTGCTACTCTTATCTCACATCCCTCAGGCATTTTTTCCAGGCTCCCATGTCCTTTTGTTCTTGGTTTGGCTTAAACAAAGGGCTCCCGCCAAAGATCTCCATGACTAGGCAGGCTTTTGATACATTGTAATTCAAGTTATCCTTATATAAAACTATACGTACGTGGATGTTAATTTTGGAGATATTTTAGCAGCCTTGAGTCCAGGTGCGCATGTGGACAAAAGTATGGGGATGATGCTGTTGCTTCAGGATTCAAGAACTGGAGGAATCAAAATTGTATTGTCATGTCTACTGATTACTGTGAAATCCTAATTTGCCTGTTAACTCTTGACATTTGTCCAGAAAATAAATACTAACAATATATAACAATAACACACAGCAGACACCAAGAATGATCCTGTAGTATGTGCAACATTACAACATGAAGTGAGATAGTGACTGCGGCAGAAGTTAGATTATATATCCGTAACAATGTAACAGTATTAGTATTGAAGTGTAGATTTTATCAGTACTGGGTGAGTAGTCACAGGACCTTTGGACAAAAAGTCTGCCTGAACCTGGATGTCCAGGTGTTTAAGGTCTTGAGCCACTTGGAGGAAAGCCTTACCTCAGGATCTTTACCCCTCCCCCCCCATTGTTTATGATAAGACCTATGATGGTGGTGTCGTCAGCAAATTTTATAATGGAACTGGTGCGGTTTGTTGGTGTACAGGCAGTACTGCAGGGAGGTTCAGAAAGCAGCTCTGTGAAAAGAACCGGGTGGAAGAGGAATTACTGCCAACGCACGCGTAATGGGGTCTGCCAGTGAGGAAGTCTAAGATCCAGTCACAGAGGATGACATTAAGTCCTAGTCCTAGGATCTTGGTAGTCAGTCTGAAAGGGATGACAATGTAACACGTCATTCTATAATCTACAAATAATAGCCTGGAATAACAGTTTCTATTGTCCAGGTGGGCTGGAGTGTTGTGGAGTGCAAGGGATGTGGCATCGTCAGTGGGCCTGCTAAGCAAATTGGAGATGGTCCAGTGTTCCACCACCAGCCTCTCAAAGCGCTTCTTCTCAATGGGAATAAGTGCCACTGGGCAGCAGTCATTAAGACTGGGATAATGGTGGTGCTTTTGAAGCAGGTGAGAACTCTGAAATATCTCAGAGAGACTTTAAAAACGTCAGTGAAAAACAGCTGCTAATTGGTTGCTGCAGACTTTTAAAACACAACCTGAATCTTCATTTGGTCCAGTTGCCTTGTGGATGTTGACAAATTTTAAAGTCCTCTTCACCACATCCATAGAAATAGCCAAAATTAGGGTCATGCAGTGCTGCAGGAGTTAGCCCAGGAGCATCCTTTTTAGCAAGCTCAAACAAGGCATAGAAAGCATTCAGTTTGTTTGCAAGAGAGCTTCTGGTGTCCATGACTACTTCTGATTGGTTTGCAACCTGTAAATGTCTGAATGCCTTGCTATATTTGGCATGTGTGAAGGGTGCTGCCAAACTGCAATTACTATTTGTTGCTGTTCTGTCGTTTTGAGCTTTTGACTGCTTCATGAAGTTCATGGTTGGACATTTATGTCTACACATCTTGAGACTGAAATATTCTTATACTTGCTTGTATTCTTTTAGGAAGTTCTTTGGAGATTTTGGTTGGTACATGGTCATACAGTATATGCAGCTATTATGAGGTCTGTGAATGGCAACATCAAGGGTGTAGATTTGGGTAAGGATGGTTGAGGCCTGCCCTAGTATTGTGGGAGTACTGTGTATGTTTATGGGGGCATGGGGTCTGGGGCAGATTTGGTCCCTAGCAATCTTAAAACTAATGAGTATCCTTGGAGCTTCGAGTATCACATTCATCTATGTCAGAGAGTGAGTTTCTGGACATAGTCCAGTCTACTGAAGCAAAATAGTCCTGAAGCCTTTCTCCCATATCCCAGGTCCGGCAATACACCATTTTCATGACCATCTCCACGTGATTCAGCCCCCGCTTGTAAAAAGAAAATAAAAGGACAGACAGGTTAACTGAGGCAAAATCCCCCAGTATATGCATTTCTGTATGTGGTGATGGTACACAATTCATTCAGTGCAATGTCAGTATTACTTGTCAGTGGAATATGAACGGTAGTTATAAAAACAAAGAATCAGCAGATATTCCAGGTAGGGTGAACAGTGAGACCCAACTTCAGTGGCCCACATGTTGTTTATGAGAAAGCTTACACTTCCTTCTTGACATATGATTCAGTCCGATCAGTGTGGTAGATGAAAGTTGGATTGCGGAGTTTGACGTGCTGGCGGTCAGCCATGTCTTGGTAAAAATGAAAACACAGCAATTCCTCGCATGCCTTCGGAAACGCCTTCATCCCCTGAGATCATCCAGTTTATTGTCCAGTGACTAGACATTTGCTAGGAAATTGCTACAAGTGGAGGTTGACGCACACAAGGATTTGTCCGTACTTGGATGCCTGCCGACTCCCATTTCCTCACTTGATTTTTCCAAGTGTTGCTAGGTGATACCATACCGTTTGCAGATGAGACCATCTGCAAACACCGTCACATTAAAAGTGTTGAATTGTTTTGCTGATGAGCAAAAGAATGATGAGTGATAACTGAGCAAACTGACTGATTGTACAACAACAAGAGCAAGACAGTAAACACAGTAACAACACGCTTGCAAGGAGTCTCACACAGCTTGCTACCACACACTGGTCCTGTGCTGGATTTCAGTTTCCTGCTGTCAAACCTAATACAGCAGTTCCTTAATCTCCTTCAGCTACAAGTTACTACCAGTCTTCCCACTACCCTCCATATGATAACTTGTAGCTGTAGTGATCAGTAGTTATTTAATCACGACCTCCTTAACATTAATGCACTTAATGTCACATATAAAATTATCTTGGTTCATTTAGTTATCCTGTTGCTTAGTTTTCTGTCTTCTTTCACCCACACACACACTAAGTCAGCTTGTATTTTTAGAGTGTCGGATTGATATTGTCCTACTCACCAGAGTCTTCTATTAAACCAACAATCTTGAGAGGATAAACACTGTTTTCTCTTTATCCGGACCCCTTGTGACAGAATACTGATATTATTACTCATATTATGAACTTAGCGGAGTGGGAAAAACTTAAATCTACCCGTGGATAATAAAAACACCGTATGACTTCGCATGGAAGCTTCAGAAATGCTTTCAGAGAGGCAATGCCAGCTCTGAACACAAAATCCAGAGGCAATACATCCATTAGCAGATGTTTATTTTCCATATAGTTTCCCACTCGTATATTGATGGGAACCCAGATTCATCCTCCAATGCTCAGTTGTGTTTTCTTGTCACCCCTGTAGTAGCTAAGACCTTCTTTCTAAACATTAACTTCGTTCTTAATTTCTTTACCATCATAGCATGCTGTTGCTGGGTCGAGTGCTGTCTGGGTGCTGCAGGGTCCAGACATCCTAGCATGAACAGGCTTGTCCAGTGTCTCTGAACTGTCCTTAGTCAACGCACAGTTGGATGAAGGTCGTTGGTTCTTCAACAGAGAGACCAATGTGCTACTGTCTACTGAATGTCTCAAATGTCACATGTGATTCGGCTGAACACAACTGCAATCAGCCAGTGTTAGTAATGACATATAGTCGTAGTTTGAAGAACAACTTAAACAAGGGCCTCTCTGGTCCAGACGACATGGAATTATTCATTGCTTTATCAATTACGATTGATGATTTAATAAGGCAACACAGGCATGGGAGATGTGAGATTCATAATGTGGTACCCTGTCATCATAAAGCCCCAAGTCAGTCAGAAAACTTATGCATTTAGGTTGTTCCAAGTTATTGCCTTAGGAACATCCATGCAGGATTGCATGGTCTTTATTCGTGTTCTGGACAAAGGGAACTCCAACTAGTGAGTCACCCTACACAATGGGAATATTGTGGGCCCTTATGAGTAGAGCTGCTCTCACTTTCATTATTAATTATCCCTTAATTTCAGTAGAATTAACTTGGAAGCAGGT
This sequence comes from Cyphomyrus plagiostoma, assembly GCA_019775915.2. Lineage (NCBI taxonomy): Eukaryota > Metazoa > Chordata > Actinopteri > Osteoglossiformes > Mormyridae > Cyphomyrus > Cyphomyrus plagiostoma. Next base: position 13,047,862 of record JABFEA020000002.1, on the reverse strand, counting down.
GCCACATAAGCCCACAGCCTTCATATACTCTAGTTTAGAAGGGATCCTAATTGATACTAGACTAGTGTGGGAATGGACACTCCCTGCACACACCTGCCTGGCACTTACACCATTTTGGCCTTAGATGGGAAGTCTATTAGCCCATGAAAGATCACTCTCATCACTGCTCCTGTCTCAATAAAGCGGGTAGAGTCCCTCACTTAGAAAATTCAGTTCACGGTCACCCGGACACATCATAACTAATGTGTTTTAGGTCTTCCCTACCTCTGGTTTCAGGAACCTGACATATTACGGACTACAGGGAAGATTTTAGAGAAAGTGCCAGCATCAATATACTGTGCAAGTGATGGGGGCCATTAGTGTGGAAGAAAATTTTCATGTTATTTCACCTGCTGTTCCTCCATAATACCTTAAGGAAGTTTTTAGTAAACACTGGCCAGCCTATAACTTCTTGCAAAACACTTATGATTTTGCTATTGATCTAGTACCAGGAACCACACTACCATGAAGATCCATTTACCATCCAGAGTCAAGGAAGAATACATAACATCACTTTGGGATCTTTCATCCCTCCATTTCCACTAGCAGCATGTTTATTTTTAATTGGTAAATGGGATGGTGGACTTCAGCCATTAACTAATGGGGACTTTACATTATAATAGTGAAATACTGGTACCCTCTCCCTGCTATCCCCAATGCATTACAGCATCAGTTCTCAACCTGTAAGGCGTGACCCACATTTGGGTCGCAGCAAGTTCTGAATGGTTCCCAAAGGCAGAGTTTTCAAACCAGTAAGCTCTTAAACGCTGACCCACCATCAGATGTCCTAGCCCCAATTCTAGAATTAACCTATATAAACGGGTCTTGGGTTTGCAAATGCTTAATGCAAAATTAGTGAACACTCAGCCAATCCAAGAAGCCAAACCACAGATGCTTAATTTAAAAGTCACTGGCACATCCAATCAGGTGTGTGCAATAGGCATTGACTGACATAAATGGCAGAGTGCAGTGTGCACTTGATCATAGCGTTAATTTACACCTATACTTGATATAGTGTCGCAACTGAGCTGGCAAGGTAAAAACTGAGTCGCAGTGCAAAAAGGTTGAGGACCACTGTATTAAAGTAAGAGAAGAAGAGAAGAATCTACAGTAAACTTGATATAAAGAGTGGTGATAGTCCTATCCAAATATGGGAAGGTTTTATGTGGAAGGCAGCTTTCCACATCTGGGCACTATGAATATTTCACTATTCCTTTTGGATTAGTTAACGTTCCTACTTACTTCCTGGCATTTCTTAGTGATGTGCTGTGGGATATGTTTGGTAAATTGCCGGTAGTTTACTTTGATGATATTCTTATCTACTTCTCTGATGAAGAGAGACACTATAAATATTTCCCTACTTCCACCTCAAGCGCCTCCAGTAGAATGATCTTTTTGTAAAATTAGTGCAGCGCAAGCTCGACATGAGGTCCTGAAGGTATTCAAAATTTTACCATAAGTTTGTGTGTAATTTTTACGCAGTAGGTGGTTCCTTGTCATATTTCCAGTGAGACAAACGAGAGTGATGTGGACCCAAGAAACATGTGATGCCCAACTAAATTGATGGATTCCTCCTTCATTTGACACACAAGAGTATGAGATTTCCAGAAGCAATGTTTGGTGAGAAAATCAACTAAACTTTGGTTTGCCTTTCCCTAGTGTGGAGCTGAGTGGAAGGGCGAGTAATTATATAATTCTTCTATGAAATGGTTCAGCTGACTTGTTCAGTAGTACATTAGAACATTGCTGATAATAAATAGCACCCAAATGCCAAACTAAAGCAATGCTACTTTGCATATGTGATTTCACAACATGCAAACACAGCTGGATCTCTCAGCATGCAAACACATGGAATTAATGGGGACTGTCGCGTTTGTGTTTTCAGCCAGGCTTACAAACTCGGAAAACTAGATTTCACAGAACCCTTTCATAGCCACTCGAGCATCAGGACAGCAACCATAATCTACAGTGAAGGGTGACTGAGAAGCGACAGGATGGGCCTGCTGGTTTCAGGTAGGCCCATTCCAAATGCTATGTTGATTTGGGATAGAGAGCATGCCTTCTTACCAGGCACGCTGTCATTGTAATCTGATGAAATGTGGTGTTTTTTTGGAATACAAAGGTCTGAATCAATCACTACCTGCAAAACTACCATCCAAAATAACTTTGTTTTGCTGCTCCTTGTCTGACTGTTTTTATACTGGCTGTCATGTTTTTGCAACAATCTGTCTTGTGTTTTGACTTAGCTGTGCCTTTTCTTTTCTGCGTTTTAATTTCGCATTTATTTATAGCAGGGTTATTCAAATCACGGTCCTCGAGGTCCGAGCCCTGCTGGTTTTCCAGCCTTCCTTTACCTGTCAGTC
>JABFEA020000002.1:13005988-13035681 GCA_019775915.2 Cyphomyrus plagiostoma | reverse complement strand
CTCCCTGAATATCAGCACTCTAGTGCAAGGCCAGAGTGACAGCACTGACGCATCAGTTTATCCAAAGCCAAAGACACGGATCCCCACCCAGCTCTTCACCTCATACTATTGGTCTAACTGGGTGTAAGCGACTAGCTAGGACTAGAACTAGGTTTCCTATACGCTAAACTATACAACTGGTGCAAGTTCTCTTTAAAGGTTATTTGTCTGCCAAGAAAAGACTGGAAGTTCTTTGAAAATGTCTGCATCTCCCTGTTTCAGGGCCCCTTGAACATTTCTGTGTCTCCACCATTCATTCTGATCAACAGAAACCAGCAAAACATGAAACATATTTTGCACAAAGGAACCATCTAATAACTTCTGTGGAAAACAATGTTGGATTTCATCCAAAGATGATTTCTCAGTAGATACATTACTATAGTTTTACAACCAAAGTAAGTAGCTAGTATTTGCTTTTATGATTTTGGATCATTTATTTTGAGTCAGACATTTATGAGGGGAGTTCTGATTCACTGGTATGTCCCAGGGTACCTCAGTCTCATGTGGTCATTACATTATTTTTTTTTAAATATTGATATGACAGCAAAATTTCCTGTCTGTTTTAGCAATAATATGTCACAAAATCTGATCGGAATATGACTTAATTATTTCTCTTGTGTGATTCTACTATTTCTAATGTCATTATTTGCAATTCCCTCTGGAATGCTCTGCTTTGAAATTACCTCTTTTTTTCCCCCTGCATTACATAATATAAGCGTTAGGCTTCTGTATCAACCATCTCTGCTCAGGATTCCATATCTGCTTAGTTTTGGTGTGGAGACACGCTTCTTCAGTCACACGGTTTCTCGGCGCACTTAGACATGACCCAGCGCAGTTAGATATTTGCACTATGCAAATTTCCTCCCTTTTGCCGCCTTTCCTTCCCTCAGCCTTTCACCCTGAACCCCTCAATCCGTCTCTCTCCTACTCCCACACAGACAGGCGCATTCGCTGGTAGGAAAATGAGAACACGCCACAGCATTAGAGCGCAGAGTGGTTGACTGTGTGTTATTGTTCTGTTCGCCCGGTCTTTCATCAAAGCAGCCATTAGAGTCAGCAGTAGATTCATGTGCTTTCTGACAGATATATTTTTTAAAATCCCAGAGTTCCTGCTCACTAAGAAACCATGTTTTTCCACCCAGGTTCCTCCTATAGCTTCTATTCATCCTCACTAAATGAAACGGATCAGGCCAGCTAACCACACTATGTCCGTTACCTTTTTAACTAAGGATGAATCAGCATTAATAACAAAAATAATACAATTATAATGCTTATTATCATCATAGGATGTTTGCTATTAATGTCTATTAAAGCTATTAAGGTATCTTATGATGTTAAGTTATACTTACAAGTGGCTTATGAATGTTCTATCAATGCATTATGAATACATTATGAAGGTGCATTTATTGTACAACATTGCCGTTTTCTTAATGTACCTGTTATCTTGAAATTAATTAAAAATGCCAGGGCTAAAAAAACAGAAAGCCAGCCCCCGGGCCATATCTGGCCTGCTAAGCTATTTTTATCATTGATATAAAATTACAAAACGGGTAAAGTTTTATGTTCAGGTCCCATTGCAAATACTATTGCTATTCCTATACTGACACACAAAAATGAGCCTCCACCCAAAAAAAGAAAAGAAATCTAACAAGTTTGCTGTTGTAGCTTGCATGGGACACAAACATAACCATAATAAATGCTCCCTGCCGATATGGTGAATCACTGTTTTAGCCCTCCACAGAAAAGCCAGACCTTTTTTAGAGGGATTCTTGTGTGTTTTGCACTGTGCCTGTAAATGTGGGTCATCTACCAATGTTCCTTGTCTAATACCTTACCCGTTCTGGTTCCAGGTGAATGAGTATAGGGCAGGAAGAGCACCTTGCCATCAGACCACACTCCATCCTCGTTTCTCCTCTCAGGGGATGGCCCAGGTCCAAGATGGACACACAGACACTTATGGGAGGTGTGTCGATTCACTTATGATGTTTCCCTTGTCTATGATTGTCATTGTTTCGTCGCTGCTGTAATATCATGAGGGATTGTTGTCAAGACACAAATAAATATCCGTTATAGTTCTAGTTAATTGAATTACTGTGCTCTAGTCTCCACCCAATAAATTTAGGCCAGTTTTGCACATCCTACTTTTAGTATCAGATACTCAAACTGATCACCTCAGCTTCTGTTCGAACTCAGAGGATCCCAGCACAGCTGTGTGTAAGGTGGCCACCTAATCCATGTCGGGCGGACACTATGAGCTAGGACCAGGCTTGTAAACTACCATTTCAGTTAAAAAGACCTGGATTTTATTTCAGTATTGACTTTTTGCTGCGTGCCGATTGGTCAGTCTCCTACAATCATGCATGTGTCACTAACGTTAATGTGAAACAGCTGGATGCGTCTTTCAATCAAGGAAACAAACAGTAAAAGCACGTGAAGACCTGGACTAATTGGGCAAGCGCACAAGCCTTTCCATTTTAAAATACTTTGTAAAACGTGAAGTAGTTCATAGTGTCCCCTTGACGTGGATGAGTTGGTCACCCTAGCTGTGCGCCTTTTGATTAAAGAGGATGGAGATGCTGCTGGAGTAGCATTCAGTTATGAAGGCATCTGCACCTTCGTCTGTATGTGACCCAGCCCTGCGATGTTAGAGGAGAGCTACAATGGGATGGACAGTGGTAGCCTGACCCCTGGATCAGCTCGACAGGTCTGCATTCTGCGCCACCCCAGCCACGGATTTGGCTTCATCGCCGGTAGCGAGAGGCCTGTCATCATCCGTTCAGTCTCAGCCGGTAGGACACCCAGAGGTCTCACGCACGGCCTTGCGCTCACGCTCCTGTTGCGATGTTGCTCCCATGGCCTCGGCATTCTTCACCTCTCCTCTGTGTCCCCTCTGCCCATCTGTTGTACCCGTGCACCTGCGTGCCAGCAGCACCCGCTGTGCTATGCAACTCCTTCGAGCCCTTCCGTTCCAGACCTTAACGCTGTGTAAGTCGTCATGTGTCTCTCTCTCGGTGTCTCCCGCACTGTGACTTTCCATTCCTTTGGCGTCCAAGACGGTCCCTCTGAGGGCAAGCTTTTGCCGGGAGACCAGATTCTGACTATCAACAACGAGCCAGTGAGTGACGTGCCAAGGGAGAGAGTCATAGACCTTGTAAGGTAACATCCTTTTACTGTACTGGGGATGGGAGGTGGGAACACGGCTTTTTGCTGTGAACTGTAAGCTGTGCATCTGCTTATACACTTCGGTCAGGGAAAACACATTCATAACAAATAATAATGCTTTCATAAAGCCTCATGAAGATGGCTATATATACTCATCAAAAGTCATTACACATAGCCAGGTCTATTATGCATTATGAATGTTCTATGAAGCTCTCATTTGTAATGCACTATAGATACTTTTATGATACATTATAATGGTCAGTATAAGCATTAAGAATGCTTTGTACTGCATTATAAAGGTATCTGAAATTAAATTATAGATGAGAGCTTCATAAGAGAGTTATAAAGCATAATAAACATGGCTATAATGTGTTGCGCCTTTTTATAAATATTTATAGCCATGTTTATAATACTTTATGAATGCATTATAATGCATTATGAATGTGTTTATAAAATACTAAAATCATGGCCGCCTTAAGTAATGTGTTACCGAAAAAGTCAAATAAAAAACTAGGCATGCAACTATTCATTTTTACTTCTCATTTAATTTCATGGTACAATAGTTTAAATACAGAAACACCCAGGAATAAAAGGTTGGTAAAAATGTTCAATAAGTTGCACAGATAGGGTAAAGCTCTCAGCCTTTGTAACAATTTCTGTTTCAGAAAGGCATCAGCTTTTGCCCTGGGCCACTTTCTGTGTCACCTTTGTGTGAATGATTATGACACACTCAGTGAACAGCGTACAGTCCAGTAGCAATTGATCGATAAAGTAATTTCCTGAAGCATCATTATTAAGCAGGGCTTGGCTGGCTCAGATACCCTCAACTCACAAGAGATTACATTTGACCCTGTGATAGCATAAAATCAGGCTCATTAAAGCTTTCACTCCTGTCCATAGGAGCTGCAAGGAATCTATTGTTCTTACTGTACTGCAGCCACAACAGGTGAGAACAGTATAATCGATGTACAACATGTTTCACTCAAAAGACACACTCCTTGCATATGCTTCTCAAATCGTCAACCTACTTCAGCCTGGAAAAATATACCTTATGTGTTTGGAGAAATTCAATTGTTCCCACGCAAACAAAGTTATGTATAATTTCCTTCATCCCCCCACATAGTCATACAGTCTCGTGGAATCAAGCATGTAATGAAACTTTAATGTTGCCATTCTAATTGCATTAACCTTCAAACTAAACCTCATGCTTTATGTGATAAAATAAAACGGCCCGGTCGAATAAATGTATATATCTTTAACTGATCGGTTTTCCTGTGGTGAGAGACAAGCATTCTTCATAAACTTTATGGAGGTTATTTATGCTGTTAGTTATGCTGAGTGTTAATCAACCTGCTTTCCTCCTGCTGTCCTGTTCTCAGTCACCCAAGTCTGCCTTTATTAGTGCAGCCAAGAAAGCGCGTCTCCGGACAAACCCACCAAAAGTGCGTTTCTCTGAGCAAGTCTCAATCAGCGATCCAGACTCAGTATGTCCTACCGCCAGATCAACACGCTCACAGCCCTTGCATGTGACCTCTCATCATCCCTCCCATGCTCTGCATCCTCCCAGCTCCCAATACCACTATTCACTTAACTACATCAGCCTTCCTTAAGCTACTCTTGTCATAATTTTTAACCTAGAAAACTCATATCAGCTCTAGGAACCGTCATCATACCTCTAACCATCCAAGTGCAATTCCACGTCAATTTTCTTTACTTGATCCTACTCTACCATGTTCCACCTTCGACGTTTTTATGACTTTCAAAAAAAGAGTGAACACATTTTGCAGGTCACACAAGAAGAAAATGCTTTGAAAATACCCATGTTGGGCTTTGAAGGACTTTCTCCCTGAATACCACTCTACAAGAAGCCAGAGTCAAGTATTGACAACTGGGCACTTGCATAACTTATGACACTTTAGATCTCTACGGTATGTCAGTGCCGTGCATTGTTAGCACTCATATTAATTAAATGCCTTGCCTTGATCATTCTTTCTCCACATGGAGAACATATGCCTAAATATTTGCCATGAAGCTAAGACAAAGGATAAGAGCCACCTCAGATGTTTGTTTGATCTAATGATCTTAGGCAAAATGAGCCTTTTTTGGTATCTTTTTTTGTTGTCTGCTAAAAGAGGCCATAAACTTAATGGGGGCTCACATTCAAAATCCATCCATGGCACTCCAAAGTACAGTTAAGCACTCACTGTTATGTCTTGTGTGATCACCAGGAGTTGTTGGGGATTGATTATATCGTGCCTGCTCAACTTTGCACCAAGTCTTGCATGAGCAACATGTAACAACAGGCAGGGAAAAATATGAGGAGCACCATCTGGCTTCTGCATTGGTTAATTTGATCATATCAGACTCCGCTTGCTTCCTGTCGTGCACAAGGCCGAATGAATTGACCTGCAGTCTGAAATAAATAGGCCTGTTTGATTTCTCATTTAGACTGAATGGCCATCTGCAGCACTGTCATTCTCCCGCAGTCCCGTAATCACCTCTCACACACACTAATTATATTAACTAACTATAATCACTAAAAATTCTACTTCAGAAGAAAAAGTGGAGAACAGAGATGATACTTTAAATCACAAAGCTTGGAAGGGTCAGGCCTGTGAAAGTAGAGACAGTTTCCCATGTAAGGTTTTCTATGAGAGTTTTACCTACACAAAAATATTCGGAAGGCAGAAGGAGAAATGATTGGTTCAGAGAGATAACCAATCAGATGGAGAGGAGGTGGGTCCAAGCAACTAGGTGAGGCAGGACCAACCAATCAGATGTCTTGGCTCCACCTCATCTAGTTGCTTGGACCCACCTCCTCTACAATCTGATCGGTTATCTCTCTGAACCAATCATTGTTCTTTATACCCTCAGAACATTTCTGTGTAAGTAAAACTCCCACAAGCTGTAAGTCTCCTGATAGATTATTCAGGTGCCTGTAGGTTGTGGAAATAGACTAGTCTCCTTTCCAGTGGGATGCTCTATGATGACCAGTGTGGAGAAGTTAGCAAATTAATATGAATCCTGTTCACAAATAGTTTACCACATTCTGTAAAACACATGGGCCACTGCTGACTGTTTTAATGAACAAGTTTAAAAACACTGGAATAAAAGTCTAAAAGCCATTGATAAAGTCTTTGCCAATCCAGGTGATTCAAAAGAACACACCAAGTAATACAGATTGTCTTTTAACGTTTTATGAAATCCCCATAACAGTACTAATTCATTATACACACTGTTGGGGGAGTTACTCACAAAGTAATCCATTACAGACAGAAGTAGAAAGTTCAGGTCCAGAAAGTATGAATCCAGATCAAGGTTTTGTTTCAACCATCCAGTTGAGTATGAAGAGTCATAGTCACAGAGCACTCAGCTGGCTGGTTGAAACAAAACCTTGGTCTGGATTTGTACTTTCTAGACCTGAACTTTCCATCTTTGTCTGTAATGGATTACTTTGTAATTAACTTCCCCAACACTGATTGTACCCCACATTTCTCATAAATTTGCTGTAGAGCCCCGGGAGAGCTGCGTGCTCCAATTTATTTCTTGTACTTTGAAAGATGTGTAGAAAACCTAAAAACCATGCTTGTCTGCTAATTCCTGAACTCTCCCTCCAAACAGCTGCTATGGTCATTCTAATTTGTACCTTTTCTTTGCAATTACTGAATTTATAATACTGACTTTTGTAAGCTACTACCTCATGCTTTCCTTTTTCTACTCCGTTTCCTTTCTCCTTGTCTGTTTCTCATTTTGTCTCTTTCTTCCTCTCCCATCCCAATCTTCCATCCACTCTCAGACCATGCTGAAGGACGACTCTTTACTACTCATTCCTAATGTGCTGAAGGTGTTCCTAGAGAACGGACAGATTAAGTCCTTTACATTTGACAGCCGTACCACTGTGAGGGTAAGTGTTGTGTGATGGCACCTTCACAGAACAGGAGTATAATTATTATATAATTCAATTTTGCATGTAAACCGAACTATTTCAAACTCACAGAGATTTGACAAAACCACACTGTTAGGGCATCCTGTGGTGGTGGGGGCTATAAGGAGTCATCCTCTATTGTGTAATGTGAGTTGTCATTGATTGAAACAGACTTTTACTTTGAAATGTAGAGTGAAAGGGTGCAGGGGTGATATACTGTATGAGTTTAGCGGTTCTGGTTTAAACAGCATAATTTGTGCTGTATGGCCATCATTACAGTTAGACTTAAATTAAACCTGGTAATCCTGTTCGTTTGGAGTCTGAAAACTCACCCAAGGAGCAGAATGTTAGCTGACTGCAAATAGCATGAGAGACCAAATTAAGGATTACAGTTGGTTCACCAAACGGCTTTAAATGTGCATATAGTTAATTTCACAGAAACAGTAAAGGTGTAATATTTCATCTTCTTAAATCATTATGTCTAGATATATAGTGTCAGGGTCGGCTCCTGTTCCACTCTGTGTCCCTTCCCTGTTTGGCCAGCAGGCATTGCTGGTCATCTTGTCCCTTGTGTTGTCAGTCTTTGCGTTCCCCCCTATTTCCTTTCAGCCACATGGCTCAATGCGCTGAGCATGTCGCTGCCTGTGACCACTTGTCTTATGTTCAAATCCCGCCTCCTCTGTTTTGTTCCCTTGTGCTTCAATTGTATCAGTTTTATAGTCCCTGTATTTTTCATTTGTATTCAGTTTTGCTCTTGATTGTGTTTTTACCTGTCAGTGTTCCCCATTGTTAGATTCTGTTTCTAGTTTGAGTTTCTTGTTGTAGTTTATTAGTTCCACCTGTTGCCTGCCCTTGTGTGTTTCCCTGATTGCTCCTTGTCCTGCACCCTCCCCAATAGGTTAATTGTCTGTCTCACTCCTGCTTGTCATTACCCCGTTCAGTTTTAGTATTTAAGTTCCTGCCTGAGTTTTAGTCCTTAGTGGATCATTGTTTGTGATGGTTTGTGATAGTTGTATTGTCAGTAAAGTTTTGAATATTCTGTTTGTAACCTGCCTGCTTGTCTTGACCCTTTCGTAAATTTAGTCTTTGTTTATCCCCTTCTGTTTTTGACCCCCTTGTGGTCCTTTTTTTTTTTTTTTTTTTTTTTTATAGTGTTTTCTGCTTTGATTAATAAATCCCCATTTGTCCTTTGAGCTGCAAGTGGGTCGCCCACATTTCTGCTGGCATCATGCCTCGTTCTCGTACCCAATCCGTAACACATAGTGCTGGAAGATCCATTGAAGTTATTGAGTTCCAGCATTTCAACAGGGTGAGAATTTGTGTTTGGTTTCAGAGAGGCAAAAGTCATTTTCCAGTCTACCCCATCTCTCAAGTGTATGCAATGAGAGGACACTGGCATCTTAAAGAGGGTTTAGAACAGCTCCAGTACAAGATTGCAGTCATTCTTTTCCTTGGGGTATTTTTATGCCATGTCTCTGCTATAAAAATAATTAAATGTGCTCAGTTTAAAAGTAAATGAAAATCAATATACATTTGCTTTGCTTAGTATTATCTTCCATCAGAAATGCATCTCTCACATATTATGAACCAAAAAACTGACATGATCTTTGGGAAACCAATAGTCCTTGAGACAAAGGACAGGTACACTAGCTAAGACCTCAGATAAAGAGCACACTTCTTCTCTCCACAACCATACGCCATCAGCTTTTGCTTAATGCATCACAATCTTACAGAAATGCTGCACACGTGAGCTAAAGCTCTCCTGGCTGTTGTAATTATTGCTGTCTTTGTAGTGTGGGTAAGTAGTACCTTTCCCTGGGCCTAAAACACTTCAATTCAGTTTGATGATTAGAGGAAAAAAAGACATACATTAACATTTACTTTCATTTCATATACATTATAAACATAGCAGAGTAACTTCTTTAATGTTCTATGGCTAGAACACACCACAGTGTACCTGGATCGCCATTATGTGCTTTAATTACAGTCTTTTGCCTCATTCGTGGCGTCAGAGTGAACTTACAATTGTGTGTCTGGGAGCCAGTTCCTTGATTTTATGCATGCACAACCCCCAAGACTATTTTTTTACAGTGGCATTCAAACAGCATAAACTGGAAAGATCAGTCTTTGATCTGAATGACATGGAAGTGCAGGGGAAACTTGTTTTTTTCTACTCTTTTATATATACACACGCACATACATTAGCATGCATGTCTCTTCCGGGCCGTGGTTTGGCCGTAATATAATCATGAGCTGCCATACAGTCTACTTGTATTGATTACAAAAGAAGCTATTATAAAGAAAATTATAAAGTACTGTAACACAAAAAGTTTGAACAATGTATACAGTAGTCGTATATGCAATATACACACTTGGGCTGCAATAAGAGGAATACCCCCGACCCGCATAGCTTCTTCTATTCTCTCTTTTTTGTCTCTGTCTGTCCTTTCCCCTCTCTTCCACAGTTTGTCAGTAGGTACCTACAGCTTTTGTGAAGGTACCGGCTCCACCCTTCCAATCCAATACGAGGCAGTAACGGGGTGGGGAAAGAAAATAGGAGCTTAAAGCAAAACTGCGCAATGTTGCAACATTGTGCTAAAACTCGATGTAAACCCAGCGTGATTAATGGCAGTGATTTTTAACAGACGTTTTTAAATGGCAGCATCTGCCTGCATCAGACAATTTCCATGTCATTTCTGACCAGGGTTCATGCACATTTGTTAATTTACTACCTATTTGTCTTTAATGCATATGCTAGAACAGCCCATTCAATGAGGTGGATTAGCCTTTACCCACATCACATGTCACAAGGTTCAGTGGATCACACCTTGAATTGTCATCGCTATTATTGTTTGATGTGAGTGCAGTTAATATTAGAGTAACAGTAGATTGAAAATGGCTGTTTTATTTGTGAATGCCAGTGCTACTTTGTATTTGGAGGGCACTGGGGAGATTTTAAGTAAAAAGATATAACAGAATTGATATTACAGAAATGTACATATTGATCTAAATTTGGTTTTAAAAACTATAATGGTATGCATGAATTAAGTGTGACTCCAGTTCGAGTTACAAACTCGAGCCCCCATCTCTATTTCCCTCTTTGTGGCCCCCTAGATAGGATAAGCTCACCATGACCCTGAACTGGGTCAGCAGTCATGGAAGATGTATGAAATAGAAAAGTATTTTATAGTTGGTATAATGTTCAAAATATAATGATCCCGGTAGAAATCTTGCTTCTAATATAATTTATTGTTTCAAATGTTCTTATTTCAAAAGTACATTGCTGGCATTTTATGTGATTCATTGACAAAGGAAATGTGATACTGGTTTATGAGCTGGCCAGTTAAAATTTATCGTTGGCTAGAGCACTGAATTATCTCCAGCACCTTACACTTGTCAAAGGCCAGCCGCTGTTAGAGTAATGAGATTATTTGTACGTCATTTGCCGTCCTGGTTTTTCACATATAATTTTGAGCAGAAGAATTAAGGAAGTCCTCAACTTCAGCTACTAGGAAATGTAACCTAAGGAAGTCACTTTCTGAAAGGTGGACTGGTTAGAACCTTGTAATATTTTTTATACCATCTTGTCTGGGCATACAAAATCCCAAGAGGTATGAATGAAATCAATAAAAATACCAGGCCCATAGTTAGAAATTAATCTTTTTTTTTTTTGGCGGGGTGGGGGGGGAGTCGGGGTCCGGCAACCCAACAGATAGGTCTCCCAAGGTTGATTTCAACCACTCTGGGGGTTCCCCTTAATAGATTTCACCCACCAACCAGGGGGGTGGGAGCAGATCACAGGGCTATGTGGCTGCGACGGTGTCTCATTTACACCCACTGCTCAATTCCCCTGCCCAAGAAAAGAATCATTGTCGGCAACCAACAGGGGATGAAAGTGTCTTCTGGAAAAACATACAGCCGTCACCAGCAGATATTTTTACAGTTATCACTCATGTTAAACATCTTGCTAAAGGCTATTACAGCCCTGGACTATTATGCTACATTTTGTGAATGCCCTTAGCTGTCACACTACATTTGCACGGTGATAATCAAATCCAACGATGACCCAGGCATCATTTTCGTCACCACTCAACCCATCAGAAAAGTACTGCAGTATGATGTACTACAGATCCCAGTAGGTCCCATGAGGCAGCATTTCTTGGGACGATGCTTTAGTCCACGACAGACCACATGTTGTTAATGGGAGGTGTGGGAAGAGCACTTTTTTCATCATCCAGGCCTTTCATAATTGCCAGCCATCAATCCTACACTGATTTCACTGGGTTGTCTGAAGGGGCACCAACAATGGCAATTTCTGCCTGCAACTTACTCCGAGTCACATTGTATCCGTTATGTCCTGAAAGCACACAGTGGTCCAACAGCCTGTGATTTTCCCGTGTGCTTCCATTTTCGGCAGCTGGCTGTCATTTAGGCAGCTAATTCTGTAAAAAAAAAAAAAAAACTGGTATTATATGATATTGCAGAAATGTTTGGCATGCACATACAGACATCAGGCTTACAACATCGTTTTTTAAAACAAAATGTAGATGTATGTACACCTGCTTCACCAAATGTCCCCTGTTCCAGTTTATATAATTTCTATTTCTGGCATCGTTTAAACAAAAATTATTATATTTTTAACCTATAGATTTGGCATATGCATGGAAATCCATAGATTAATACACACCCACCTTTATGTTTATTTGGACCTATTTTGAATATGTAACGTTTTTAAGTCACAGGACCAACACGATGCAGCAAATTGGCTATTTTATGTTTTAGTTTGACTTGTATCTCTGTGCCCTTGGAAATATGCTCTGCTTACTATTTCACAGCTTTGTTTGGCAGATTTTAAAATACTCCCGACAAATGTGTTTTCCAAAACCTTGAAACTGTTGTGGAATTCGGTGAGTGAAAAGGAGCACCACAGAAAAAAGAGCTACTAATCAAATACACATCCAGTTCTACTCAAGACTGAACAAAGCCTACTCTATAGTAACTGTGTGTCATGTGGACTGTCTGGGGGTCCCTAAGGACCGGGTTGGGAAACACTGCATTAAACTGAATATCAGTAACATCCGTATCATCTGTCTGATTGGTCTTTTTGCACAATATGCATGCTCTCAATAGCTCTCAATAACTAATCTAACATATAACTTTCTCCCAGAATGTGTGATGAGCTATTTTCAAAGTTAATTTGAGTATGTCTATTTAAGACATTCTGCACTTTCAATACCAAAAGATCACAAGAAATGTTGTATAATAAGCTCGGGTCTTTCTTTTACCTGGCGAATAATGAGGGAAGTCCTTAAATGTACTAAGCTGGGATCGGTGTTTTCAAAAGGATTTGGTATATAAATGAAAAATCCACTCCATCACAGGAATTATAGATCCTGGAATGATGAGTTGAACATCTAGGCCACATCTATTATCACATTCAGAGGAAGCTGGAGAAAAATATCAATGTCATGCATAAAAACCTAAAAAATGCAATGAAATGAATGCCATGCTAAAATTACTGCTGTCTTCAGCAGGTTGTGAACATCTAGAAGTCAGTGTTCTATAAATCCAACTTTCAAACACCAATCCTAGTCAGTTCCCAGGGCTTGGCAAGTATCACACCACAGATGTGATGTCAGTCCATCACACAGTCATACACTATAGACTTGAGTATGTTTTTAATTGTATAGATTTTAGAGCTGGTTTTGGAGAGTATCTTACAAAATATTAAATGATGAACTCCTGCTTATTTTGTAGCTTAATTTACTAGGAATTCCTCTTTAGATACTTATATACATCCGTCTTGTTGGCTTTCTCTCTCCTCACATCGCCTAGGATGTCATCTCCTCTCTGCAGGACCGGCTGTCTTTGCGTTACATTGAGCATTTTGCCCTTGTTCTGGAGTCTGGTGGACTCCATCAGAACCAGCGGCTGCACCTTCTACAGGACACCCAGCCCCTGTCCCATGTAAGTCTGCTTCCTCGCTGAATCAATGTTATTGTCTGTTTCATTTTGTCATGTTTTTTCCTGACAGGAATTCTCCTTTGTAATCTTTTCTTCAAAAGAACTTGGATGGGTCTGATTCTGTCTAATCCTCCTGATTATGATGATCTTGTACAGAGAGATACAGTATGTGTCACAATCCTATGGGGAACTGGATGTGATTATGAATTCCCTCTTATTCATGTATTCTATGTGGTAACACAATACTTGTCTCGTTAGGTAGTACAGAGGACCTACTTCCAGGGGATGAAGTGTCTGTTTCGCATCTGCTATTTTCCCAAGGACCCTGCAGACCTCTTGAGGAGAGATCCCGCAGCTTTTGAGTACTTGTACATCCAGGTATATCTGTATTGCTTCAGCGTAAATAGTCCTCCTCATCAACTCCAATCCTTTGTGTGTCCCTTTTCATGACTGAAACATTTCTGAATATTTGTATTTGCGTACTCTCATCTAATATGATTATGTTTAAGATTTGTGAATCATGTTTGTAATTCATATCTTACTTGATTTTAAAGAATGAATGTTTGAGTTAAAACCCTGGTAATGCAGAAATAACGGATATATTGGCTGCAACTGGCATGTACATTTGCTGTATCCACCACAGAGTCGTAACGATGTTATTAAGGAACGCTTTGGAATCGACTGGAAGTCTGACATCACACTGAAGCTGGCAGCTCTCCATATCTACATTACAGTTTCAGCTGCTAGGCCAAACCAAAAGATCTCGCTTAAGCACGTCGAGTAAGTCCTGCCGCTCAGAGCTCCAAAAAAATTCTGAAAATTCTAGATTGTAGCATGCTTGCATTGTTAAAATGCCTCACAATATTTTAATTTTCTGCCGCGAATGATATTTATCCATTCTTCTCCTTAAATTCCTTAATAAATGTAATGAGCTCAAACTATAATCTGATAATTATCAATCAGAAAAATGATACTACATTGTAAAGCCTTAGCTCTAATTTGAAGACACATCAATGGTCCATGAGCACATTTTGTAAGATGGAGCACATCTTAATAATATGTCTTTATTTACAATATTTAAAATATAATTCTACATATGAGACATTGCCCACATGAATTAGGAAGCCCAGCTTGGTTCATCCAGCAGTGATGGCACAATTCCATTCAGAAAGTACTGCACAAGTGACTATACAATGAAAACTCAACTTCTTCTGTCTGTCATTGCCTTAGAAAGGAGTGGGGTCTTGAACCTTTTCTTCCCCTCACTCTGCTACCCACTGTAAAAGAGAAAAATGTCTGCAAATCCCTTTCCCAGCTGCTTAAGACCTACCAACATCCCCCGCCTGCTGGCAATAAGGTACTCCAGTTCAATGCAATGTGCCGCAAACTGCAGAAGGTTAGGAGTAGGGATGTACCATATAACGTGGTAACAATAAATATAATCACCAAAAGTACTGAGAATGAAAGACCGCTTTAGTCATAATTATAATGTTTTCTGTATGGTGGTTGAGGAGCCAGCATCATACCCCTCTGACTCAATCAATCCATTTATCATGATTTAAAGCTGTTTAATCACTCATAACACAAAATACAAAGATGCTCATTAAACTTTTTTAGGGCTTAGTTTTCAGAATTGTGATATGATTTTATAGTCATAATAGTTATAATTTTCCTCCTATAGTCCAAAAACTGTCCCCGGACAGCAAATATATCAGATGCTGCAACTGGGTGCAAACATGTGCTTATAAGTAAAGTAACAGTGCCTTCATGAGGACAGTGGTGGTATTGCAACATAGTGATTTGACAATCTCTCTCTATGTCTGACCTTACAGGTCCCTCCTCTGCAGGGAAAGCTACAATATATGCGTGCTCTGAATGACTTGCCGCCCTTTGGGGGCCTGCTGTTTCATACTGTTGGTCTGGTAATAGTAACCATAGCAATTTCAGACATTTTAGCCAAAGAAAGTTACATTTTCTCTCTTTTTATATACATATTTCATTGCAATAATTCAGGTTGAAAAAAGATCTCAAAAGTAGCAGGAACTCTCCAAGGACTAGAACCGTCACCATTCAAATTTATCCTTAGTGATGTTAACCGTAATGTGAAAGAAATAGGATGAAACAAATAATAAATGAAGAATTGATCCTTCTGCTTGTTTGGCAAATGTCTCTCTGCCTCTGCCTCTGCCCTGCTAGGATGAGAAGCAGTCTGCCACAACACTCCTGGTTGGGCCGCGACATGGCATCAGTCACGTCATCGACCTGAAGAACAACCTCACCACTGTCCTGGCTGAATTCAGCCGGATTTCAAAGGTGCAGCTGTTTCGCGAAAACCAAGGAGTGGCCCGGGTGGAAGTGACGATACTGGAGGCTAAGGTATAACACCATGCCATGTGGTATTTTATAGCAAAACTGAATGATGCAATAATCTTATGCGCCGTTTGTTGTTATACAGTCAGGTGGGTCAAATCTTAAGTTTGTTTTCTATTCTAGCCACTGGTCTTATTGATGGAATGGCCAGATGCCTCCAATTTTGCCTGTCTTATATCCGGTTATTACAAGCTCTTTGTGGACCCCAAGAAAAACATCTACTGCCGGACTCCTGGTCAGTCCCACATGATCAAGGCAGGTATGTTAGTAGCCCCCTTTTTACTTTATAGCACTTCAATATGTATCATATGAGCTCCATGCACAACCACAAGGTGGAAAGCTGAGGTTCAGAAAGTACAAAGTACAAGGTTTTGTTTCAACCAACCAGTTGTGCATAAAGAGTCATAGTCACAGATTTCTCAACTGTGACTGTGACTCTTTATGCACAACTGGTTGGTTGGAAAAAAAACATTGGTCTGGATTTGCACGTTCTGGACCTGAACTTTCTACCTCTGACAACCACAGCAATAACCACTGTCATATCCAGTGCATTGTCGCTACATATTGCTTCATAGTAATCAGGAAAAACAATTTCAAGGTTGTAAAATCAACTGTGTTAAAAAAGTGACAGTAAACTTGCCAATTCTTCTGTGTAAGAAGAACTGCTGATGGACTCATGCTATTGAACAATACAGAAGGTGCAAAGTGTTATACTATTGTAAGAGGTGGTAGTAAGTAATCTGCTTGTTCTTTTGTTAAAAAAGAAGAAGCTTTATTTTGTTGACAGGACATTTTAAGTAAATGAAAAACTTCTCATCTGTAATGCTGACTAAAAATTTAGAAACTGCAGGTGCTGCACTGACATAAAACTAGACCACTTCATGATATCAAATTACCAGTTCCTGGGGGCTTTTAGCAAGGTTTATGTAGGCTTGCGGTCAGTGTTCTACAGAATCTAAGCCAAGATTCATTCATCAAAGCTTATCAGTCATCATGTGGTGGCCCCAGCTACCTGGATTCTCATCCACGACATTCGCAACTGGACCAGCTCCATTGACTCATGTTAACAAGTCATCCTGGAACCACCATTCATAGTGCTCTGTGCTTCTCCTGCCTGAGACTGTCTCATCTCCATTTTGGCTCAGTCTGTTCAAGAGACCACCTCTGATTCACTTGTTGATCATCATGTTCTAAATCAGCATCCCTGGATCTGTTCAATATAACTTTGTGTAATGTCACATCTACTGCTGGATAGCTAATTTTTTGCTGACTTCTGAGACAGTGACCACGGGATCCTGCTTCAGTTCATGATACTGGCTTGGCCTTTCCACAACTCTGCTTTTGTGTGCTTGAGCCTGCCTGAGAGGACGTTCGGGCTCATTTTCTCCAGCCCACAAAGCTGAGCTCAGCATTCATCCCAAAAACTATCATCCAACATTTGACTGTAATCTGGAAAGTTTGACTGTCTGGAAAAACTCCTCTCACTGTGTGGTTCTCTACATTTCAACTTTTATGATAACTCTGTCTTTAGATTACAGAAGTCCTCACACGCTACCCCAGCTGGTCCCCTCAATGTCGAGCAGCAGCCGACGGGAAGAGAGGGAGGGTATCCCTAGGGAGTCCTCCAGGAGGCCAGCTAGCCCACCACATTCACAGCACCTGGGTCTGTGTCACCTGCATCTCAAAGAGCAGAAGCAGCTCCAGGAGCTCCAAATGCAGGCAGAAGAGGAAGTGGACTTCAATGAGAACATTATCTTCCAAGAGGAAAGCCGACCACGCACCAAGTCTGATCCAACACTCAAGAGCACCGAGTCCATTGCAGAACCTGTGGCAGTCGAGCACAGCAATTCAGGGACTGAGTTTAGAGGCCGGGCCAACACACTGGAAGCTTCCCAGCGCCATGGACGGTTCTTCTGTGATTCTTGTAAGGCCAAATTAAAAGCAGCAGCGGAGGGTGTTGTGGCAGTAAATGGTGGGTCTCAGTCATCTGCTGTGCAGCGATGCTCTAATGCATGCGCCTCCCGTGATGGGGGAGCTGTGGACCTCATGTCCTTACCCCCACCAGGAAATGAAGAAGATGAGGAGATGGAGGAAGGAGGGGGAAAACTCCAACCACCTCCTCCTGCTATTGCTGCACCACCCCCAGGATTCCGTGACAACAGTTCAGATGAGGATGATCCCAATAGGGGGCGCAAAGCCCAGGGTCAAGCACTGGCAGTAGAAGCTCAGGAAGAGGTGCCTGTGACTCTAATTGACAATGTAGCCACACGGACAGTACGAGATCATGCCCAGGAACTAGACGATGCACTGGTATCCACCCTACAGGCACTGGAGGCTTTAGCTGCATCTGAGGACTATCCCCACCATCAGCCAGCCCCACAGACAGCAGGTGGACAGCTGTCATACTTTCCATGGCCTCCATGAAGAACCCCTAGATTATCCCTAAAACCGGTCCTTTCCTAATTACAAATGTAGATCATAAAGGACAATGACCATTCTTGTATCCTAGATTTGACTTGATTTCCTATTGCTATTTGTGATGTGTTATGTTTCCGTAGGATTAAAGGGTACAACATGCAACTTCATACCATGATTATTTTAAGATATATAGATTCCTGTTTTATGCATATTACTTTATTCTCTGGTATACAAATGTATAAAATGAGTAAAAGAACTTTGAAGGGCATTTCATTCAGCATGGAACTGTTGACTCTGGATATGGATTAGCATTTTAGTAAACTTGACTTTGGTTTATGCTTCACTCTCTGCAGGGCTGATCGTGCTGGCAGCAATCACCCCAGAGTCCTCGCTAGATTCTGGACATGAGACCAACTCTTCAGAGCTAACAGATGTCTCAGAGATGGTGTCTGCAATGAAGCAGCATCAGAATCAAGCCTACCTGCTGGCTCACCACATCAACAAGGATCGTCTCTTTGGGCGCCGTGACTTCCCCCTAGCCATCCCTGGATGCTCTGCTCAGGCTCTTGGCGGAGGTACCTTTTCTGTGAGTCAGCTGCGTGCTGGAGGGCCCCCTAAATCTGTCATCCTCAGCAAGGCTACCCAACTAAGAGTTATTCCAAGTCAAGAGACTACAGTTCCCACCATTACTGTGGATCCAGTCCAGACACAACCCCAAACTAGTGTACAAGACACAGGGAAGTCCAAGCTAGTGCCTCCCCAAGTTGTGTCAACTGATTGCTCCTCACAGGCCTCTAGAGAACTAAAAGTTTTTGAACAAGGTGAAAAAAAATCAACCAGCAATGATCAGGGGTCATTAAGCCCAAAAAAGGAACGGTTGAGTCCAAAGCCTGCTGTCAAGGGGGATGTCAAGGGGAAGGCCCCAAAAACTCCTAGTCCAGAATCTACCAACAAAGCCTTACCCATTCTCTTGCCTGTGGATGGAGCAAATTCTATCAATAGCCACCCAGGAAATCAAGAAAATCAGAATGTCTCGAGTAAAACTAGTAAACCTTCAAGTTCCAAGGATCACTTATCAGACGATGACTTGTTCTGCACGTGCCCAATACAGCCAAAGCCTAGTGTTCCACTGCGAGCAAAAGACCCACAAGCTCATAAGGTAGTAGTGTTCCATTCTTCATCTCCAACTGATGATGAGCGCCTTTGTGCTAAAGCCAAAAGTTTACAGCTAGCCAGCAGCAAAGAGAATACAACACAAGGCTCAGAACATTCACAGACAAAGTCTACCCTTTTAGCTCCACCCAAGTGTTCCCCACTTCCCCCAAAAAAGACAGGGTACAAAGAGATACCAGAGATCAAGACAGAGAATTCTCAGAGCAAAGTTTCAAATGAGACACAAAAAGTCACCAAAACCGTACCTGTGCTTGTTGAAACATCAAAAGCCACTAGTTATGCAGATAAGGCAGCAACAATTCCTGCCATGGATTGCAAGAAGCAGGGCAATAACAAGGCTAAGACCCAACGTAGTGCTCCGTTCCTGAGCTTCAGGAACTTACTGTCAGCAACTTTTCCAGCACGGCTGAGGCGTGAGACAGATGAGCGGCAGGCACAACTGCAGAAGGTACGTCAATATGAGCTGGAATTTTTAGAGGAACTGTTAAAGCCAAAAGCAGCACAGGCAGAGTTTCTTCCCCAGGGACCATCTTTAGTCCCTGTGGGCACATCTTGTGCTTGCCAGCTTCGCTCTAGTCCTGTGCAAAAGGTTCCTGGTGTGTCTAGGGAACAGCGACGAAGCTGTGACTGCAAGAGGTTGTGCAGAGGAATCCGACTGCCCGATACACCTGTTGGATCTGCTCTTGAACGCAGAGGAAGAGAAAGGACTGTGTCTAAAACCCCACCTGCCATCCATAAGACATCGCCGGAAGGACCCAAAAAAGAATCTCAACTTGAGGGAGTGAAAAGACCTCAAACTTTAGAGATAAAGACCACTCGAATCCGCTCAACAAGTCTTGAGTCTCGAGAACCCCAAGGAAAGCCGGTCTCCTGTCTACCTACCTGCACTTCACATTCAGAGTGCATAGCAGCTCCACATTATATGAAGCTTCAGAGGCGATACAGCATTGGAGAGGCAGACAGCAATGAATGTGCACCACTCTATGCTGAAGTCAAGAAAGTCAAATCCAAAAGCCTTGAGAAGGAAATGGAGCGAGTCAGAGCAACTGGACTCAGGCTCCCAACTCCAGTGGAACCATCTTATACTCATGCTGGGGACGGAAAAAGAAAAGGTGTGTTCTCCATTCAGGAGGAAGAGCTGCTGAAGGAAGACAGAGTGGAGGCTAATGAGGTAGTGCTAGGGTTGCCAAGTGAGGATAACGATGACAGACAGAAGTGCTGTTCTTTCTGCTTTTGCTACCGTAAGTGTGATACAACTGATGAGAACAGTGAGAAAGACGAGCTTTCCTACTCCATTCCCTTGCAAGTACTGCCAGGCATGAAGTTGGACAGCCATGCCATGCCTGTGGTCAGCAAAACACTGCAGGTGCTTGATGCAGAGGACTGTAGTGGGGAGGTGGAAGTGGAGGATCCCCAAAGCCACGAGATTGATTTGCGAGCCTGTGGTAGCCTGGAGGCAAGCCTATCACGAGTAAAAGCCTTGCAGGGTAAGACATTTTCCCTACCAGATGGCTTCTTGACTGCACAGCTTGATGCTAACGAACTGCTTGCCATCCTGCGACAGTGTGCAGGCAGCCCACAGGCTGAGGATGAGCTGCGCCTGCAAGCACCTCAATTGGCCGAATACAAACAAGAGCTAGCCTTGCGTTTCAAGGAGTTTCGGGCATCGTGCCGGCGAGTAGCAGGTGTAGAGAAAAGCCCCACGCGAATGCTGAGCGCTGTTACTGCCAGCTTTCAAGTGCTTTGCAGTTTGACACAGTCCTTCATCCAGCTAGTCAGAGGTGTGCGGTCTGAGACACAGAGACTGCAGCTGCTGCGCAAGGTGGAGGAGGTGGCAGTCAACTACACTCTGCTCCTGCGTGCTGCAGAGGAGTCAATGGGCCACTCAAGCAGCCTGCCCACCAAAAGCAGCAGCCCTCTGCCTGGCAACCCTGCAGCAAATATGGGCTCTCTCAACCGTCCCATCAACAGCCTGAGCACTAAATGAAACCCAAGCTCAAACCAAGGCTTTAGAGATGAATGCCCATCTTTATCTTTGTCTGACACTTCCCGAGAAACTGGACTACTGCAGTCAGATATAACATGGGTACTTTGCCCTGTCAAACCCCCTTTTTGCTGTTTACATTTAGTCCTGTGAACTCCACAAGAATTGTTCCATCTTCAGCACTGCAATACAACTGCTACTTTCACATGTTTACAAAGGCATTGTAAGAAAAATAATCACCCACCAAGTATAACCGTATATATAGGAAAGGGAGAACTGGAGACATTCTACTCAAAGATTGTGGGCAATATGGACAGAGCTACATGCACGACTGGCTGAAGGAAATAAACCCTTGTCCTTCGGCTAACAACTGGAAAGGCCTTTATATCAGCCTGGCTAAGGATTTTATTGTTTTTTTTCCAGAGAAGTACAATTCTGTGTTCAGAAAAGTATATCTTATTATTATGATGATCATATTAATGATTATTACAAAAAACATGATAATTCTGATTAAAGCCCTTCTATTTAATATGCACTAAGAAACAAACTCCTCTAGAGAAAATGTTAAGTAGCTGGTTGTATAAAATGTTTGGCATTGACTGGTCAGGTGATGTGTTTGTTTGTGTACTGTTTGATTGTTATGACACAATGCAGACTACATTGGACATCTTAACAACTTCTTAAGTGCAACTCTAAAATGTACCATTTTCATAGTCTTTGGAAGTTGTATCATAAAAATTGCCACACGTTACGGTTGGGTTTCTGTGTCTCGACCATGCACAGTCACCCACAAATGTGGAATGGAAACACGGATAAGGCAAACCTGCTCAGGGCAGATAATGTAGCAGAGACCCAAACCCATGCCTCATTTACATCAGCCGGGACAGCTGCAACTTCCTGGTGGTAGTACAGTCTCTCCATGAGCAATTTAGTGAGGTAATGCTTACAGTCCACGTTACACTTCAGCTTGTCTCTTAAAAGGGCACATAAACAGATGTTCATCTGTGGCGCTAACCTGACACCTCATCCAGTGCAACTGCTGACACATTCCAGTGGAAAGGCTTTCCAAGGCTAAGAAAGCTTCTCAAATTTTCCCTCATATACCCTCAAATTAGTTTATAATGACATATCATGCACAGCTACTCTTTTTCAACTACTGTGTTTTTTCTAACATAGCATAGAGGGTTAGGTTCTTTTCCAAATAATCCTCAAGCCCTATATTCATGTTAAAAAAAATAATTTTGTATTGTAAGAGTTTGTTCTTCACTGCCACAGTAAACATCTCCATGAGGTCCTGCCCCTTGAGCTATTGGATATGATTTTTTTTTTTATGTATCAGTTATCCATTGTGAATTCTTGGAGATATTTAAAAAAAATCCCAACAAAGTAGTTTTTTATTGTATTTTAATAAAACAAACACCTGTTCTCTGTCTCAACATTTCTGTCTGCTACTGTTCTCTCCTTTGAGACACTTGGCTGGTGTAAGACTCGCTAAATCCTGACCAACACCCTACTGCTTTCAGGACCAAGCCACAATGATTTAGCGGCTCCGGGGAAACACCCACATCCCGACAGCATTCATTCCATGCCATGTTTACTCACCTCTATCTGTCACAACATTGTTCATCTGTTTCTTTTCCTACGATGTCCATAATATAGACAGTTTCTGGATCCCACTGCTGAAGGTACATATTTGTCCTTGTCTGCTCCAGCAATGGGTTTGCGATTACATGCCCGATGGCCTTGTTTTAGTGATAATGCTGTGGTTACACGAAAACAAATCTGAGAACCACATAGAGACCGGTGTTTCGAAATGGCACTGTATTTTCTTTCCTTTTTAAAATTCTCCGAGGATATTATTAACTTGTACGATATTGTAAAATCAAATGGGATATTTGTGAAAGAAAAGTTTTAGAATATTTAAAAGTAGAAGTGTGAAGATTTATCAAAAGGCTTCACTGTTTTGTAGAAGAAAAAAAATCACAATGTGAAAATATTTATAGTAGTTATGTATCATAGACATGAACAGTTAGTTATATTTTAAAGCCTATATACCAATAAAAGTAAAGCATGGGCCATATTTATTTTTGTAACCTACTCTAATTTTAAGCATACTGTTGATCTTATTTAATGGAAATTTTATTTATCAAATATTTTGACGGTCACATTTTTCGGGATATTTTGGGTTACACACATTGATTACTTACGTTCTTAAACTATGAATGTCTGTTTCATTCACTTGTGTATGTTTTTTGTGTTACTTAAGACTTTTTGAATTATTTGTGTCAGTGACTGTCTTCATTATACTCTTATGTCTGTAAAAATGTGTTTCATGTTTTAAAAGCAATAAAGTGTAAAAGTCCACACACTCAGTTTATATATTAAAATACTTAAACGTTTTTAAAAATTTTGATCATGTGCAACACTTTCGAGGAAACTCCAGGATTTACTTAAAGCATATCTAAGCACTTCGCTGGTCTGCTTCTATTTCACTATCGTATTTGTTTGACTTGTTTTGACTTAGAGAAAAGCATACTATTCCAGCTCAGTAATATCTCGTTAAGTATTTTTAAAAATATATTTTCACATTAATTTAGAATGATTAAAGCATTTCAGATCTCAAGGTATGCTATGTCAAAACATATCCACAGCTAAACTTTGGGTGAGGAAATTAATAAAGTCACATTCGAATTTTGCAAGATGCAGTGCTTTATTGCCATATAACTTTTTATGACTTTCTCTCAGTGCACAAGTTCATGCCAAAACAACCAATCACAGCACAAAACATAAAAAACAAACACGTAACATAAAATCCCTGCCCATAAAATAAGACTAATGTAAATAATAATGTGGGTAACTTCGAGCAGCCTCCAAAATCACTTTGTACCAAGTTAATAAACAATAGTATAAAATACAAGAGGTTCTGATGCTGAATAGAGATGTCAAGTGCTTTAAGATACAGGAAAATACAATACAACGTCAGTCATTTCATAAGATAACCACATTAATGTGTATAATGATGTGCAGTATCTCCAGTGGCCTGTACTACGAAGCGAGGTTACTGGTTTATCGGGGTAATTTATCGGATTTAAGGTAGTCTGGGCAAAATGTAAGTGAACTGTGGTACCTTAAATCCGATAAATTACCCCGATAAACCAATATCACCGCTTCGTAGTACAGGCCACAGATTAGGCAATTCACCCCAGTATACATAGTCAGTGCCCCGTCATAATTACAATCTACAAATTATTTAGTTCTGTAGTTTTCAACATTGTAGAGAATAACACAAAGTAAAACGTATGTTAGTAAAAAACAAAAGTCCTGTATATATGCCATAAATTCCAGGTTATATTTTCATTGTTAGATTCCTTTTTCAAACTGCCGCGGAAATTTCATGATCAAGCAAATCCCAAACTGCTTAGTTTCATTTTTTTAAAAAAATTAAGATCGATATAGACATTGTTTCGGCTTACATTATTTGTAGTACAACATATAGTACAATATGCACTTCTCCAATAACATGTTGTTCAGTAAAGCTAAACAGGAACACGTAATGGTTCTGCGATGGATTTGTGTCTGGAACAATATATACATCGATCAAGGGTCAGCTATAATAGCTATAGAAAACGCTAGACCATTTCGCTAGAAATATCAAATTCAGTGATAACAATGACAAACACGTGATGTTTTATATCGGATACACGCAACCCTCTAAATGAGTTTCCTGTGTCTGAGCTGTACTTATTGCTTGTGTGGTTTGTGCTTAGAACATAAACAGGAATTTGTTTTAAAAACGAAAAAAAAAGATAATTTCAGTGCAATACTCCCTGATTGCCGTCTTTTAGCAATCCTTTAACATAACGGATAACCCAGGAAATAAGAACCAACAGCACCGAATGCTGACTAATCAGTAATATGAACTGAGACCTCGTGATACGACTAGGTCCAATAGAACGTAAGATGTCGCGCTCGCGGCTGAAGGAAGAGCCAGTGTGACGTATACGCGCCGAGGGGCGTGCCAAAAAGTGATGCCGCGCGCCCCCGAGGGGAAGTGCGCGCAGGTTACGATGGAGGAGAGGTAGAGTGTGGCGTGCAGCTAGTGCGGCGTTACACATTTATAAATGTAAGCAAATTAATGGGCAGTTATCCGGTTTTCGTCTCCAGTTTATCAAAAACAGATCTCGGTCGGACTTCGGCTTAGGTTGAAATTCTCGTTTGATTTCTGAAGAAGCCAGCTCACTTGAACGGCCAGACATGCCGAACATAAAGATTTTCAGCGGAAGCTCTCACCAAGACCTGTCTCAAAAGATCGCTGATCGCCTGGGACTCGAGTTGGGAAAAGTCGTCACCAAAAAATTTAGTAACCAAGAGACCTGGTGAGTGCATTTTTGTTTTGCGATGCGGATGACCACGTGTTCGGCTAAACAGCCACGCTGAAGGGTAACGATTTGTGCAACATGAGGGTTTAGCTAAACCACATGCGCTGTATCTATGGGCAGTTTAGTTCGGTGGGCATTCTGGGCCTTGTAGTTAACAAGGCATTGGTATCCCGGCATTAAGCGCTAACGTTGGCCCACCGATAATAAATCGGAAAATATGTAACGAAAACACCTATTTCTATTAATGGTCGGATTGGCTTCGTTTGGCTACACAGGCCTTGGGTCCACATGAATATTATATTCTAATAGTTTCTTAGAAAATATTAAATTATTGAAACCTGTATGACTCATTTAAGCTAGTGCTTACAATGACGTATTATTATATATATTGTAGTATTAAAAGGAAACTTGAGCGTGCTTTGGTGAGAACTGTATCTCCTGTATTGGGACAATTCCACTCGAATAAAATGTTCCTTTAAAATATTTTTCAAATTAAAACATACTGCAACTTAAGATATTGAGTGAAAGTCATGATAAATGTAACGGTTGAACAGCGGGGCGAGGACTGGTATATTTAGATATAAATTAGCACACCAGCTATGTCTATAATTTCTCTATTGTTCACCTATCCTCGATTATTCATGCCTGCACCTGTGTACGATTAAACGCATTTTTTTTACAGCTGAATTTCATCGAATCCTTAGACATATACTCTTTCCTTTTCTTGGTTGGGAAGAGCAGTGTTATTTCTGTAATTTGAAGCTCATTTCTTTGTCAGAACTTAACATCCTCCATCTGAGTTGAAAATTGTATTGTATTGTAGTGTATCTCCCACTAATTGTTATGATGAATTATCTATGGCTGAATAATGGTTCATGAAAATTTGTGCTCTTTATGTGACGGTTTTGTAAATTTATCTGCCCCACAGTAAAAAATTTGCCTTGGAATTGGTTTTGCGTGAGACTTAAAATGAGATTTAAGTTATACAGTATATATTTTCATGTGTTGTTAGCATGAAAGTTGAATAAACTAAGCTGTAGATCTCACATGTGCCTGTATTTGTTAATCATAGGTGTGTGTTTTGTACCTTGTCTAATTCAGGATTGAAACTGCATCAGTGTAAACTGTGCCCACAGTATTGAAATAAGATTGCTGGCTTTATATGACAGCTGCTATTCGATCTCTTGCATGAGTGTGATGTTTGACAGTGTAGGTCAAATGGTTAGGCGTTGACCTCTGATGCCCCCGTAAGTAACGGGCTTCTTTGATTCAGACACTGCTGCTCTTGCGTTGGTGCAGGTCACTCGTCCACATATAAACCTGAACGGGAAAGGTTTCGGTGGATAAAGAGGCACTGCTATGTCAGTGCAGGCTGTGGAAGGTTGGCCGTGAAAACTATTGTTTAATGAATAGTAATTATTGCAGCCGCCAGAGCCAGGGGGTGTGTGGCATGCTGGTGTGCCCGTCATGGTAGATCCAATTTCTGTGTTTCTGCCTTTGGCTATGGATAGATAGGACCGTGTGTAAACTCGGTAGCTGCCCTGTGCCATTATACAAGACAGTGTCACTTCAAAAGAGACGTACAGGCCTTTCAGAAGGATAAGGTGAAGTTTCATCAGTTAAAGGGGGCAGTTTGAATTTTGAGAGCATATCACTGGTGGTATGATTGTGTATTTTAAATATGGAACTTTATTATTTTAGCTAGTGTGGTTGTTTATCACTGGCTGGTTGGGTAAAATGTTATATAATTGACTTGTATCAGTTTTGTCTTTTTTCCCTGTTGAAGGGGCATTGGGCTCTTAATTTCTGACCAAATTCTTGTCAGTAAAATGGATGGCACAAAATACTGTGGCTCTGAAGGAAAAAATACTTTCCACCATAAAACATATCTGATCCTAATAATAATGTCAATGTCATATTTATAGAAACTAGGGATTAGACAATCAGTATAACTGCAATCACACAAAGACATTCCAAGCATGCATAGCCGTTCATCTGATTCTTTTCATGTTAAACAATGCCAGGTTACACTTCTTGGACTGTTGTGGGTTGGCCCCAGTTTCAACGACTAATAACAGGAGGAGTGACTAGCTTTCTTTCCCCAGAAAAATAAATTAGTGTGATTGATTGCCCGTTGCTGGCTTCCAGAGGAGCACTGTTTGCTGTGCCGTCATGTGATCGCTGCGCTGCTTCAAAGACTGCGCCACTCAGAAAGCTGCAGGTTGAAATCAGTAATATCAGTGTGTGCTTGTCACCATGCTGACCAAATCGCTTTAGCCCAGACTGGCTTTTCCGATTTGGTCAAAAATATCCAGCCTAGTCACTGTACAGCGATGTGCCGGCTCGCCACCCTGTTCTCAGAGCCCACCTCAGAAGCGACAGCCTTCAATGTGATGGGGGATGTGTAGTGAAGGCAAAATGCAAATAGAGGAGTGCGACAAACATGTGCGTTTGACATTTGAGAAGCCCCTTCTTTTCAC
The DNA here is from genome assembly GCA_019775915.2 of Cyphomyrus plagiostoma. Taxonomy (NCBI): domain Eukaryota; kingdom Metazoa; phylum Chordata; class Actinopteri; order Osteoglossiformes; family Mormyridae; genus Cyphomyrus; species Cyphomyrus plagiostoma. The sequence continues at coordinate 13,007,787 of JABFEA020000002.1, read as the reverse complement.
TTTATTCTTTGGTGAATTGTTTGTTTGCGCCCTTTGTCATTATAAGAGACAGTGTCATTTCAAAAGATACATACAGGCCTTTCAAAAGGATAAGGAAGCTTTCATTTGTGAAAGGGGGCAGTTTGAGATTTAAGAGGAAATGTAACATTGATGGTATGATTGCGTATTTTAAACATGGAACTTTATTATTTTTAGTATAGTCATTCAAGCAACGGCTAATTAACCATTAACCAAGTCTGTTTTTTGATGGCCATTTCAGTTTTGTTTTCTTGAATTTGTTGCTGAAATTCCACTAATTGTGCACGCGCCACTCCTGAATATTTTGCAGGGCAGTCCCTCCATTCAGACTGACTCGCATTCCCTGAAGAGTTCCGCTTCCATCTAACAATGTTGTGTATCCTGGGTGTGCCCTCCTTTTTTATGTTCCTTTTTCCAGAGTAGTTACAGGGCAGGTTTTCCGAGTAGAATGACTCCTTGAGATACCGAGATGTAGTTCTGAGTGTGTTTTCATGCGCAGGTGTGGCACGTGGTATGGGTTCGGGTAGTGACTCGGTGCCTTTTGCTGAGTCTGGTAGACAGCCGATTAGGGAAGGAGATGCACCGGTGAGATTCTCTATTCAGTTGCATTTTGTTTGGTGTCAGCAATAAACAAATGTACATGGTGTTATAGCCATCAGGTGGCGATGTGGTGTGTAGTGGAGGCAAAATGCAAGTAGGAGTGTGACAAGTCAGGTGCCTTTGACATTTGAGAAGCCATTTTCACTTCAACATCTTTTGGTGAAGTGTTTGTTGGCATCCGGATAGTCTTTTAAAACCCTTTTAAATACTACTTGCCCCGTGATAGGCTGTCCTCGTTTTTTGGGCACGTCATACTCACTGAGTACCCCCCTATGTGAACTATTTTATTTTTGGCTCTACCGCAAAAAACAGCCACATTAGCGAAGCGTTCCACAACTTGGGTATAAAGTCAGCTTAGTACTGGGCGGTATAAACTGTATAAACGATATACGATACAAATAGTATCGTAGAGATTTTGATTATACTGTCCTACCGCGGAAATTTCCCCTCCTCGCCCACAAAAATGACTTAATGAAGTCGCGTCAAACTAATAATTAATTTGTTTGATTTATATGAAAATTGTTCATATGATTATTGCAGCACCCGGCAGCAGAGTCCTGCGCAGGTCAGATTTTGGCAAACCGCACCCGCCCGTACCCGTCATACTTAAACCCGTATCTGAACTGCTATCCGGCAGAAATAAAAATGAAATTCTGCACCCGATCTGCTATAAATAAATACCGACACTTGACCTGTACCCGAATGAAAATGTCAAGTTAAAAATTAAAGACAAAAGTTTATTGGCACAGCAAACGACCGGTGACATGTGCAACATCAGTTGAAAAGGTGCATAGTCAGATGTAAATGTTGCTTAATAACAGCCTAATAATAACCAAGACAAATGGTAGTAGCCTACCTCCAAACTCAAATAATGTTTGATATTGCCATGCCCACATATAGCCTTACCAGCTTATAATGAAATGTTATAATAAAACTAATATTATATAAAATGTGCATTAGGCTACCCTGCACAGTATTGGGTTTTATAGGCTACCTATGTGCACTGTCCATTTTCCTTTGATTACCCGACTGGAATTCCTACTCGATGGCGAAGACTAACGTTTCGTGCAGTGCTTTATATTACTGTGTGTAAAAAAAAAAAAAAAAAAAAAAGGTTAAAGACAACAATTAATGGCCACAGCTGAATACTACAAAAAAAAATAATAAAAAAAGGAGGAGAT
>JABFEA020000002.1:12978842-13000141 GCA_019775915.2 Cyphomyrus plagiostoma | reverse complement strand
CCCCCCCGTGCCTCTAGTCCTTCAAGTTGGTTTATCTAGACAGGAGCCTTGTTGATAAACAAGCTGTTTGCTTTTTTTTTTTTTTTTTTTAACTTGTCTGAGTTCTTTGGAAAGCTAATTTTAGTTCTCTGTTTCTAAACGAGGTCGTCTGTCTGCGTCTATCTGCGCCTGCACCCCCCAAATGATTTCCCCTCTTGGTATTTGCTGAATGTGCAGCATTGTCAGTGTGCAGTTCCATGTGTTCTGCCTGGATAAAAGCATCAACCAAGCGAATGACTCCGTGTTTGTGCCCCTCACATACCTCTTACTTGAAAGTGCTAGATTAAATTTGATCCAAATTTTTGAAAGTATCTAATTCATTTATGGACCTGATGTTTATAGGTTGGGCAATGTTATGTTTCTTTTTTTATTGTTCTTTTGGCCTATGTGATTAAACCTACACCAGAACGACAGCACTGCAGAATGTGTGTGTGTGTGTATGCACAAAGGCGCATACATTACCCGTTTAACCATTTCCCCTTACTTTCTACTACTTCATGGATTTAAAGAGCATCAGTGTCTGCAGCTGACAGATGAATTACACAAAAATGTGACTAGGTGTTTTGTTGTCGAGGGCAATCATAAAGATGCAAGTTGTAATTGGATGCCAAGGGATTCTCATACAGGGAATTTTATTTGGCTTTGGTTCCTCCCCTGCTATGACCGGATGTTGTACGCTTGGCAAGACCTCTTAATTAAAATCACGGTGAAGAACTAATTCTCTGTTACTGAAGCGTGGTGCAGCTCATGCAATAGGACCTCTCAGGAGGGGTTAGTGCCTTTTCTTTTTCCACCGGCCAGCCGTCCGGAAATGCATAATGCCCTTAATAAAACACCACTGTTGTTCGAACGCTTCATGTTAAATCCACAGCAGAAAGTTAACAGTAAGCAGTACCCGTGGAACTTTTTATACGATCTGCCATTTATTTGGGTTTCCTGTCACAGTCTGAGGCTTACGTAGTCCTCAGCGAAATTATCACCGTGTAAGTAATTGGTAAACTGGCATTGTCTTCAGGTGATTCTTAAAATCCAACTGCCAGTTTGCATCTCTATGGTTGTCATAACCTTGACTGACTGAGTGGGTGGATGATGTGTTTGCGCTAAAATCTGTGAACTCACTAATTTCAGTGTTTCCAATGAAAACAAGTACATTGCTAGCAGTATAACTGTTCTCCTGTCTTTGATTGTAACATGCTTGTCAGATCAAATTTTTGGCACATAACATCGACACTCGAGTCACCGATATCCTAATAAAATCCTGTTTTTGGTGTCTATGCATCTGAAATTAAACTCACATTGCAACAACAAAAAAAAACAATGAAAATCATACCAAGACCAGGATGTTCAAACTTCAGAAAAATGAAGATCACTCATGCAATACACATTCATTATTTTCATAGGTAACCCTTCAATTTACCCACACATTAGCCCCAAGGTTGCCAACTTTGTCCAGCTGGCTGCTGTGAGATTTTCAATTCGAGACAATTCTGCACACACATGCACATGAATGTAACCGTTTCATTGCCTTGTAAATAGTCTATAGAACTAGCCCAACGCTCTTGATGTAGCAAATATTGGATTTATCATGGAATGTTTGACAAGATTTCTTGCATGAGCGTCTGAAAGTGTGTCACGCCAGATGCGTGAGAGCTGTTTTTAAAGATTGACTATTATTTCACCATGTAAGAATACATGTGCACATAAACATTTTAAGATGAAGTAAAAGTAAATATACAACTAGAAAAAACATCATTCACACCTCTCCATTCCTGCATCCAATATAAAAGGATTAAAGTAAGTTATATAGATACCTATATGCGTGTGAACATCCACATATACACACACACATTTTGCACAAGACCAGAACATCAAACTTTAGCAGCATCAATGGCAATGGCGAGCAAATACGCGAAGTCCAAGCATTGTTGGGGTTCTTGACTAGAGTACAAACATTGAAGCTCCAGGTAAGATGCTCAGTGAGGTGTACGCCAAGGAACATGATTTTTTTGCTTTACCCTGTCTACAATAAGCAGTGGAGGAATCTTGGGAGTCCACAACCATCTCTTTGGTTTTAGCCACAATTAAGCATAGAGTTGCTCTCTTTACACCAGTCGGTAAGCTGCTTTACCTCTCATGGGTGTCGTTAGGTCCGATCAGTCCAGGTTATAGCGCCAAGTATCTTCAGCCTAGCCCAGAGTATTTAGTCTTGATGCCAATCTTCCTTCAAGAGCTAAAAATGTCCCAGGTGAACTTCATTTAGCCCCTGATCTTTCCAATAGGTATAAACGCCCCTACTACCTCCTCTTAATTTTCTAACTTGTTTCACGTATTGGGTTACGAGAATATGAATACCGAAAGGATCCTTGCAAATAATATTTTGTATTCTTTACTACAAAAAAAAACAATTTTGTGCAAGAAAATTTCCTGGTAGTACTGTATGTTAATTTGGAAGCGGTTTCATTGAATCACGGGATAGTATAGGGGGACACACCTTAAGCACTAGATATTCGACAATATCAGGTCCATGTCTAATTTCTGACTACATATTTTTACATATTTGTATTTCTCACAGTGAATACTGATATGAGATTCTTTTACCAGATAAACTGCTGGAAGATAGACGGATGCTTAAGGCTGGAAACGCAAAGAGAATCGTTTTCTGCCTGGCTGATTGACAGGTGAAACTGCCAGTTAGAATTTAACTAACGGAAACACGCCGTCCAATAGTTACTTCATGAAGGGGCGGGATTACGTTTCAATGACCGATGACAAGGAAGGTACAATTGCAGACAGCACATTTTAAACCTGCCTGGTGCAAATAGTATGTATTTGGAAATTTTCCTTTTGAATTGCTATTTTCGGAACTGTAGTTTTCTTTTAATTTTGTATCGAATATTTCTACCAGTTTTTTAAACGTCGATCTTTAGGCATCGTGGCATTTTAGGCATTTGTGTTTATTTATGCTTCGCGGATTTAAAAATACCGATTATTTATAAAGCTAACCTTTCAAATGCCAGTGTATGCCTTTTGTTTTGATAGTCACAATGCAAGTTCCATACCGGAATTCCTGACACTAACGCCGTGTACTTTGTACAGATGCATATAATTTCTGTTTCTTCTTCAGGGCTTTGGTGTGCCTCATTCAGAAGGAAGGAGGAAGATGAATAGGAGACATGAAGTATGTAAGGATGAAGTGCCCTGTGCGACTCAGGATCCTATTGTGCGGTTCCACAGCTACATGCACGGTGGTACGTCCAGCTTGCTGTCCACCGTGACAACATTAGTCACGTTTCCTGTTTACAAGACTGTATTTCGCCAGCAGATACACAGCACCCTCGTTCGTGAGGCCATTGCTCAGCTTTATAGGGAAGGTCCATGGAAGCTCTACAGAGGGGTGGTGCCTCCGCTGCTGGTGAAGACGCTGCAGGGGACGCTGTTGTTTGGCCTCCAAGACACGTTCATGTACCAGCTCTCAGATGTGCATTTCATCCCCCCGCGCCTCTTGCCAGCTTTTGCAGGCCTTGGTGTAGGTGTGGTGGAGGCCCTGGTCTTCACGCCCTTTGAGCGGGTACAGAACGTGATGCAGAACTCCAGCAATGACTGCAATCTGCCCACACTCCGGAGTGTGCTGTCGCGGTTTCGCTCTGAGAGCCTGTCGTCCGGGTTCTACAGGGGCCTGGTGCCCACGATGATCCGCAATGCAATTGGCAGCAGCCTTTACTTTGGACTGAAAGATCCAGTGCAAAGCATGCTCTGGCAGCAAGGTCTTTCACCAGGTGCATCGTCCTTTATGTCAGGTGTTCTCAACTCCATGATCATCAGTTTGCCCTTGTACCCACTTTCAGTTCTGGTGGCCAATATACAGGCCCAGGCTGTTGGACGGCCGCATGGGGCGTGGCAGGCTGGGGTGATGCTGTGGAACTCTCGCCAACGCAGCATCGCCCTCTTGTACCGTGGTGGTTCCCTGGTTATCTTTCGGTCCTGCCTCACCTGGGGCATTACAACAGCCATCTACGACAGCCTAGAAAGGCATACCTTCAAAGCTAACAATTCCAAGTAAACATGGCCCGTACCATGTATGACTCTCGTCTCTGTTGCTTCAGGTATGACAATCTGACAGCCTGTCAAAGGTTTGAAAAGACTTGTTTTTAAGCTAGACTGGTAATTGAAAAGACAAGACACGTTTCAGTATTTTAAAAGTTCATTTGTTATATGTGTTTCTTATTTTATTTAATTCCTCAATCCATGCCAATACCACTGCTAGGAGTATATGTAAAGACATGGCAGAGCAGAAAGAAGTAGCGTGTACTTTCACTGTGATTTTGAACCAGTTATGAAATTTCTGATTACAATTTCAAATGTGCATTCTACATTATGAATTTCTTTTTAAAGAACTACCCTTATTGTGCGGCAAGTGTTTTTTTTGTATATGTATTTGCCCTTCAGTGCCTTATGTTTACTGTCTTATTATTTTCTTGCTATGTGTCACTTTAGTATTATTGTTTTCTTAAGAAAAAAATGGGTAATACATATCAGAAGAATGTCTGGAAATCTGAATAAAAAATTGCCCTGTTTACTGTTATTCCCTATATTATCACCTGAGGGCAGTGTTAGCACAAGTTATTTATTTATTAAACTATTCTTATGTGCTCTGATTTTTAATACTTGTTAATTTTTAATTTTATATAGAAACTTTACACTTGAATTTGTACTTTATTATTTGAATTGAAGTTGTATAGGCCTACTTACTGGTGGCACAGGAATTCTTGTAGTAAATTATATGAATATTTGGAATATATAGCAACACAGCCTGAATGTGTTAAACTTCTTGCTATGTTATATTTCCTGAAAAATAAAATAAAATTTCCTGTATTGACTCAATATAGAGTGGATAATTTATTTACAGTTTTAAGACATAGGATAAACGTAGGGCTTTAAACACAAGGCATGTTTAGAGAAAATCATTGCTGGCAAAATTTGTAGTGAGGAACTCCCCTGAATCACCAAACTGCACCATAGCTATGTATGGCTACGTTCACATTGCCATTGAAGTGACTCAAATCGGATTTTTTTTTGCTTTAATGTGACACAGATCTGATCTTTTCAGGGCTGTGTGGACACGCAAATCTTATCTTTTCAAATCGTATTTGTGCCACTTTCATATGTGGTACTAAATCGGATACGTATCCGATTCGTGGCCATGCGTCCTGAATGTGAACGCTCAGATAGGAATTCATGTGGTTTATACGCATGCGCTGACATCAGCCTGCACTTGCAGCGCAGAAAGGGAAAAATTGGAGAAGAAAGTGGGGATTTATTTGATAATTGGGGAAATTAATCTGTTCAGGCTAAACTGGAAGGAACCTATCGTAATAGAGTAGTATTTGAAATAATTGCCAAAGAAATGGCACAGTGCGGGCACGAACGTGTAGCCAAAGAAAAATAAATAGCCTGAAAAACTTTGACAATTATTTGTCAAAAGTTAAAAAGGCAAAAGACTCGAATCAGCGCAACAGTCATGGCCGCACAACGTGCCAAATTTACGACCAGCTTTTTACCCGTGTTAAAAAAGTATCAATGTGCGCATGCGTGACGTTTCGGAGAACCGATGCATTCGCCTTACAGTCAGAAACAGGTCACTTGTACTTAGGGTGACCAGATAATCCATGTCAGGGAGGACACTTGGAGCTACTTCGGGTTTTACAAACTAATTTCAAACGGCACGGCTCCTGTGCTCGGCTAATTAGTTCAGCTCTTCTCGTGCTTTGACTGGGTTGTGTCTTTTATTTGAAAGACGCATCCAGCTGTTTCATATTAGCATTAGTGACACATGCATGATTACAGGAGATTGACTAATTAGCACACAGTAAGAACTCGGTGCTCAGGTGAAATCCAGGTCCTTTTAATTGAAACGGTAGTTTACAAATCCTATTCTAGCTCAGAGTGTCCTCCCTGACATAGATTATCTGGTTACCCTACTTGTACTTCTGAATGTGAACCGTCAAGATAGACAAATCTGAAATCCGATCTGAGCAAAAAATCGGAATTGAACGATGTGGGTGGCAGTGTGAACGTAGCCTGTGTGTGGTGGGCAGGATCCGATCGAATCTGCTTTTACAGGGGCCCTAGCCAACGCTACAGTTGTCCCGCCCCCATACCAAGGAAATTTGAGGGCCCTGTAGGTACCTAGTTATTCTATAGCTAGAGGCAGCCATGTTTCTGCCAACACAACAATTTTAATTTGATGTATATGGTTTTATTTGTTTGTTCATTGTTGTTATATTTTTTTTCCATGAGTTTGGACCACCTTATGCCGATTTGCACTAAGCAGCTGCGTACTTTGCATATGCCCGAATCCTGCGCTGCATATAGTGGCAAAGTAGCAGGTTTGATTTGTAATCGACGTTCTCTACTGTGTATCATCTATCCCATTACTGTCACAGTATACTATTTTAGTATTAGCATTATTCAGATCCTAAACTGAGTTGATTTGCTCGTTAATAAACCCATTGGTTATTTTATTACCTTGTATTCGTTCACTATTCGTTCTGATTGAGTGATACCAGATCATCAATGAAACAGTGTTTTGAACTGGGGGAGGGTGCCATGAGATTCCTGCTCGAAACTAATTTGCGCTGCTCTTACTTTCTTGTAATATGCAAAAGTCCATGCAAATTCTCGGAAGTGAATGCTGGCTTTCATTGTAAACCCCGGGCTGCAAATTTGTCATAATTTGACAGGTGCATTTCTATATTTTTGTTTTATACTGCATTCCAAATATGAGAAACTCCTTAGAAAGAAAAAATCTTGAGTGGTGAAATTCTTATGAAATTCTTGATTGTCCACATGGTGGAGCTGTCACTTAGCTTTTGTAATACCTCCCTTTTTCTCGCTTTAAACAGTAGGCGTATAGTACAGTAACTCAAATAATATCCAATAAGCTACCATTAGTTCATAGAAGAATAATTAGATTGGATTATTTAGCGAAATATAACTGGTCTGAAACTAAATGATCGTAGCTCTGACCAATAGTGTACAATGATGGAAAATTCTGGCCAATCAGTGTGAGGGGGAGGATGACCGATGAAAGACACTTAAAGGCGTGCTGTATTATTTAAACACCTTTCCCCACACGATATCACAGACGATACTACCCTGAGGAATTTGCTGCAATTTTGTGATCTGGTAATCCCAGGTAAGACAGCAAGACAGGATTTTATACAGAATGCATAAATTAATGTTTTATATCTGCTATGATTGCTGATTGATTGCTCGGTTAGACCTCTTGTGTTGTGGTTTATTAATTATATAATTATGTATACGATGTATTTGGAGATGAAATATGATTGATTGGCTACTGTCGCCTTGAAGATACCATTTTAGATGTATAACTTGCTATGTAGCTGCTCTACACCTCGATGCAATTAGAAAATAGCAGACATTTCCAGATAATGTGAGTGGACAGTGGTAATTCAGGTCGCAGTCTTCCTGTAGTACTATTTCCTCTTTTTACCTTGTATGATGTTCTGTTTTTAAAACTAAAAGAATACGTTTACATCTATGTTCAGTGAATTTCCTAATGAATATACCTTGGCAATGAAGGATGCAGCGCTGAACATACAAAATGTATTAATACTACTTGTGATAACCATGTTTTATTTTACGTCTATGAGTTGTTGTTGTTGTTATTATTATTATTATTATTATTATTATTATTATTATTATTACTACTACTACTACTACATTTCTAGCAGGTTTCACCGTAATTTATCTTGCTAGGCTATTGATTTAGAGTATCTGAATCGACATGCTTTGTATTGAACATATACATTCCTTTGCAGATCATCTTATGCACGCGCTCACTAGCGCACTAGGGAGTGTCTGCTGCAGTTTCTCTGAGGAAGTGCCGTCAAGTTATTGTATAATACTGAGTTAACGTGTTACATAATATAAACTGTTATTGGCTAAATTAGCATGCTAATATTTTGGTAGTGATCGGAGGCACTTAAACGAGGTGTGCGGAAATGCAGTTACCTAACCTTTCAGGAGCCCCACCCATACCATCCCTACATTTTAAATGTCGCTCTATTGGAGAAACGCTTATTATAGTGCAAGTACGGGTAGGAGGCAGCCACACCTTTGCAGTTTAGATGCGATTCATCTCCATAAAGGGCCCTGAAAATTGTAAGAATAGGCTGTGCCCTAAGGTGCTGTTTAGTTTGTAAAATGGACCTTATTTCGTATGCATTTTCAGAATACAAAGGTGTATTACCATCAATGGCTCTCACTGAATATGAGGACTTTCATAGCCTTCTCATTTTACTGCTGCATTACTAGAGGGAAGTGAAGGTGATTGCATGAGTGCGTGTTTTTTTTTTTTTTTTTTCTTTTTGCAGATAAGCAGACTTTGTTGCTGAGCTGAATTTTAATTTGAAATACTGTGTTTGAAATACTCTACACAATCTTCGACACATGTTATGATTACTTGAACTGCTGTTAATAAATGAAGAAGCTTTAGTTACAATATTAACACAGGCTGTAAAGTCATTGAACCTGAACTTTGTTAATTTTCTCAAATCATGTCCAAAGTTCTAATGTCCGAAGTCAAATTGCAAACTTTATTTAATTGTGCTAAATTCCCTGTGGCACTAAAGCCAAGGTCATGACTATGGGTCGTGGGTGTGAAATTCACTTCAGACAACTCCCAAACTTAATTCTGTGTAGGAAGAAAGGTATAATGACCTTTTTATTTCTAGACCAAAAAGATTAATTAGTCTCTGGGACAAAAGAATTAAGTAGATGTTCAGCGTCGAGTGAGTTTACAACAAAAGACTTAAAGCATCGCTTGCTTGACAAGGTAAGCTTCTGGTTCCACCCTATCCAAGCTGCAGTGATGCTGATTTCACACTACAGAATAGGTCTTTCCCTACGCAGCAGTTTGCGCGCACTGCAGGGAAGGTGTGGGGGGGGGGGTGCAGTGAGGGCCTGAGTACTGCAGAAGTCTGTATTGTGCTTGGAGAGTGTCAGAGCTGGGGTGACGAGTTTTATCTGTTCAGTGACACAGGGGTAGAAAATCAGCAGGCTGTATCTGGTTGTACTGGATCAGCCTGGTATTGTGAGATTGTGGTAATCAGAGTTCCCCCTATTAGAATCATGTTACTGTTATGACTGGGATCTTCGACATCAGTGGTTGTTGTGAACTATTAACAAAGTACATTCGGGCAGAACTGGGCTGTTCTGTAACAATATCGGCAATTTATGATCCACGTAAATTTTCTGTATATCCATTGCTAAAAATAACTGATCAGAAACTGACACAAGTGAGCAGAATCATTGGGTCTTTATTAGATGGAGATGAAAAAGTAGCTGTTCTTCAACAGTTGTGGATTAAACAGTTAGGAACTGGAAATCGTTGAAGGTTGACAGGTTGCTGTGTCCTCAGTGCCAGTCTCTTCAGTCCATGAGTGAACCTTCTTTTGGTACTTGCTATCTGGTATAATCTGTACCTGACAGAAAGAGAACTGCACATGACTGACATCAACTGCAGGAATGATTACATCTTTCTGGCTTCTCTTTCAAAGTATTTCTCGAACAAAATGGAGACTAATCTTGTTTTCATCGAGTAACCGCCTTGAAAAGCTATGCTAATTGGAAGTAGCTACCATTTAGGATGGCCCCTTCTCCTCCACAGGGACGTGCCAAAATGAGCGACAACAATCCAGTCAACCAGCAAGTTCAGAACTTCGATAAGAAGTGTCTAAAGAAGACCACCACATCTGAAAAGAATACCCTTCCCACCAAGGAGGGTGAGAGCGATTTCTTTCCTTAGACTATTTGTGTTATTTCCTTGCCCTCTCTTTAATTTCTATTCTGTATGGTTGTTATGGAGTCTGAAATTCTGCCGTTATTTGTGAAATTTGTGTCTGTGTATGTGTAATCTAATGTTCAAATGCTACTTTTTCCTACGGTCTCGAATGTTGGTACTGTGAGGGCACCACACAGTGCTAGGTAATGTTTGGCCACACAAAAAATTGTTAAATCAAAATCGGTTGTAATTCCAATCTCCCCACAAAGACAATATACTTTGTAGCTTGACTAACAGGGACTGGCAAAGCATACAGTGGGAACAGCGAGAAGGAGAAGAAGGAAATTGGTTGTTTCTATAAATTCATTAGTCAGCGCTAATAACGAACAGTGTTGAAAGCATGTGTCGCTACAGCTTTTGCTCTGTTGATAGTCACGTACACACTAATGGAACCTCCGAACCCACATGCAGCAGTGTGGCTCTGGCAGGTGCATGCATCACTGCTTGATTTTTAGCAATGCAGCATACAGCACTGGGCAAAATGCCCAAAGCCCAGCTTGCATCCGGCCATAGACACAGGGATTCCCGTAGTCCTTCACAATGCATTACCCCTGTTTTGGGCCACCCACACTTAGTGGAGGAAAGGCCTGCAGAAAGTCTGTCTGTTGTTGGTGTACTCCATGCTCATTAAACCGACCACTTTAGTTTCACAAAATATGAAGAAGATGAGCTGATTGCTGGTCTTTCGGCAGTGATGCGTCGCAGGCGCTTTTGACGACATTTGACGAGTCGTTCCCCCCCGCCGATCTTCTGCCCCATGCCATAGATATCACGTGCCGATTAAAAACATACCTCAGCCTGTTTACAGTGCTCATAGACACACTGACGTCCTCATGTCGTCCTGCCCCCATCAGATATCGAGCAGGAGAAGCGAGCGGAGGCCTCCAAATGAAACGGCAGAACTCCCGAGTCCAGCCGCCCCGCCCCTGTCCGCCTCCTCCCAAGCCATCACCCCCGTGAATTGCTACTGCTTCTCCTCCAGTCATCTGTGCATCCAAACACAATGTGGGTCATTTAGATGCTGCAGGGGCAGGAGTAGTATGGGGTGGGGGGAGGAAGGGGAGGGCAGGTGCGGTGACCGGTGTGGGGAAGTGGTCCCGTTTTAATGCTGATTTCAGTCACGTACACAATGATTCTTTCTTAATTCATTCTGGAAAAGAGGAGGAAGCAAATGGCAGGTGCAGAGGCTGACAGTGCACAGCGCAGTTGTGCTAGTTAGGGCGACACCAACTCCGCCCGTGTGCCATTCTGGATGCGTTTCCTGAAACATCTGTCAGATTTTCTGTGTTTTCTGTTTTTATTTGAAATAAAGATGTTTTAAAAAGGAATTTGACGTATTTGACTCTGGGAGGTAACCAATGATCAGCCTCGGCTCTTGCTCATATATTGCATCAACCATGAGGAGCCTCTTCATACCGAATCACATTAGTCATGTATATAAAAACACTAAAGCAAAACATGCATCAAACACATATATAATGCCATAAAATACCACTCTCATCCCTTTGGGAATTTTTAAATCCAGCACAGGCAGAATAATAAATTACGTCATGGCAACGAAAAAATAAGATGAATGTTCCCCTTTAAAGAATCAGGCCCTGATGGCATTCTGGAGATTCAGAACTCAAAAATGCTCTCTTCCCAGACTTGCTGTCCAAAAGAATCAGTGTTTTATGTCCATGTTGTATTTAATCTTTGGGGTATTGCTGAGAATGACGTCACCCCTGCATACAGACTTGCCTCATCTGGATCATGTGAACTTCAACAAATAATAGTCTTCCACATTTACAACTGTAATTAGATGTGCCGGATAAATTTTACAGAAAAAACACATTGTGTATGCTATAAGGTGCTGGGACACACATGACACCCTGTGTGTGTACCATAGAAATTTGTTAATCTTAAACACATATGGAATGCATACAACTGCTATTGTATTAAATAGTGGAAAACATTTAGTTCACTAAATGGGGTAAGCTATATTCATTGATGCTAGATTTATGATTTATGCAAGAGTTGCATTTAAATCATTGTCTTTTTCAATGAATGCACTGTTGCTGTATGAAGATGCCAGATTAATAAAGCGATTCTGTCCACAGGTGAGTAGCATAACTCTCTTGCCAGAAATGATCGGACAAAATGGAGAGTGAAGAGAACAAAGATAATTGACCTGTGAAATTCAGAATTCTCAGCTGAACATTATGTAGAATTTCACATAATTTCCAAGGGACAACAGTTTTAGGTCTGAATAGATTTACAGTCTTGTTAAATGGAAAACAGGTTTGTGCAGCATTAGTTTCAGTATAATTTTAGCCTCACCCTTGCAAATAGCCTGCACATTTCATGCAATACAAAAATAAATAAGATTACGCAGGATAAAATTTCTTAATTATATATGCAGATGTTCACAGTCCGTAAACATCAGTCCGTTTTTTATATGACAGAGAGAATTCAACAAACCAAGCTCATCTCACACAATACTAGCTGACAATGTTGGTGTGAACATTTTTTTGGACAATGCCAAGATTGTGCCTTATAGATATTGAACTTCCATCCATTACAAATGACGTTTTTTGGAATTTACTTCCATGACACATTGTAAGGAATGTTGAAGTACAAAGGGTTTAATTAGAGGCTTCAAGTGACACTACAGGAAGCATATCTGCAGTAGTATATTCAAAACAAGAAACACACGTCCTTCCTAAATGTGTAAGGACCTCCCCAAGGCAGCTTATTTTTTCCCTATACTTCTCTCCCATACATACATGTGTTTGTGTCCATGTATGAATGTACACTCAGGGCACAAAGCATGGTGTGACATCACAGGCCCTTGCACAGTGGACCAATTCATCTAAACTGGCCTGTTCGTTTTTTTTTTATAATGTCTAAAACATTTTATTACTAAATTCAGATAAATTACAATAGTAAAACCCTTCAAAATGTATTTTTATTTTCTATTGTTAAGATTTTTCAGGAAACTTTTTCCGTCTATCCACATTACGTTTTCATGCACTTTCCTGGAATCAAGTTATTTACATTGACAAATAGCTAGCATGCTTGTTTTATTTTTGTATATACTTTTTGTGAATATTCCATTAACTGTAAGCTTGCATACACAATACTTCTCACCTCTGTATAGCAGAGATTGAAGCATGTTTGCTTAGTTGAGAAACCGGATTCTGGCAGTGAATCCTCCCTTCCTTGGGCCAGAAAGCATGTTGCGGCATGCCAAAGGAAGGGCGTGGTCTTCCTAGAGCTTGCCTGCCTTTTGCAGACTTAACGGGGAAAACAGAATTGGATCAAAGATACAAGAATGCCTTGTACATGATCAATCCTGGCCCTTTATATGATTACTGTTCCAAAACTCACGTTAACCATGGCAGATTATATGATAGCTGTATCAGTTGTTTAACCTCCTGAGACCCCACCCATTCGTTTATGTCCATTGTAGTGGACATTTTATTTTTGCATTTATCTTTTCACTGATGTTAGGAAATGTATTTATTTCTGTTGTGCACTAAAGAGGACATGTGTGAAATTAAAAATAAAAATAAATTTGAAAAAATCAAAATTGTAAGATGTCTTATTTCCTCCAAAGACAAATAACCTACAATTGAAGGACATTTTTTTCCTTGGGTCTCAGGAGGATATAGTGTTTCAGTGTTTATCAGCATTAGTTGCATATGTAAACACACTCATGCATATCCAGCTGGGAGTGACTCTGTGTGAAGCAGATGAAGGACACAGCATCAGACCCTCAACTCTGTACTGGGACTTCAGCCGTGGAAAAGGCAAAACACCAGCAGCCTTAGACGTGCCAGAAGCATGTCTGTACACAGAACGTCCCAGAGGGAGTTGCTCTCCGTAAAAGGAGTGGACAGCAGGTCTGTAGACACACATCACCAGCGCAGAACTCATGTTCATAGACACACTCAAGACAGTAGCTTGATATTGTGGGCCCCCTGACAAAATATCACCTTGGGGGCCCCGCCCCCTCGCATTATATAGTTTTATAATTTTACATATTCAACGGCCTCTGTAAAGTGTTGCGCTCCCTGAATCTGTCAAGGTATCCATACTCCTCAATCAATACCTCAAAAAACACGCACGACCAACAAGACGGTTTGAGTGGTTTGCCATTTTTCATTTGCGGAGCATTACAGATATTGTTATCCAAAGGAATTTCACTATGTTTAGCATATAAATGGAAATTGTCCATCCAGTTTTACTAATTGCTTGTATAACCAGTGTGACATGGCATCTGATAGCTTGGCTCGAAAGCCGTACTGACTTCACAGGGCAAATGGTGGGTCCTTCTGGGGATGAGAGGGTGTGTAATAGCAGCACAGTTATGCCGTGTTACATCGATTCCAACATGCCAGCAGTCTGCTGTAGCATGAGCCAGTGTTGCCTGTCAAGGCGAATTACGGAGTTGCAGACATTGAAGATATTCTTGGTTTGGCTCTTCCAATAGCATGTAATTGTTTAAGAGCTTTGTGGGGATTTTTTTGCAGATTTTTAAGGTTATTCGAGCTAAAAATGAATAGAAACAACAAAATATTTTCTTACAATATTTTCTTACAATATTAGTTTGTATATTACCATGCAAATTTAGTTTCCAGCATACAATACAGAAGCTTTTTGCCACGCAGTTGTAAAGACAAAATGAAAGGAATGATGGAGACAGAGTAGTTTAGAGTAGTAGTAGTAGTTTTAGCCAGAAAATACCTTTTGGAATAGAAGCAGTGGTGTGAGGGAAAAAGAAGGATAAGGACAGAGAGTTTGAATTGAGCAAAGTACGTAAAACATGCCTGGATCCGTTGAACTGGATAGAACAGGACAGTCGATTTTATCTGTGCACTACAAAAACCATTCTGTTTGCAGTCAGATCCCTGGCATCATTTCCCATAAACAATCTTCAGCCAAAACAACACCCCCTTGTATGTTCCATACAGAATACCTCTACAAGCACCATTAAAAACGTTTTCATAATCTATAAATATTTAGTAAGGAAATGCTTTTAATACTGTGTTTTTTTAACACATGCAGGTGTTATATGCAAGTATACACATGATCAAACCACTTTTATGTTTTATTTTAATATAACCATTTATTTTCCTAATGAATGCCACTGCACTAAAAATCTGTTTATAATGTCATTATATGCAATATTATATGTAAACCAATATATTCTCTCACTGGGGTTCTAAGACATAAATCAGGTCATCACCAAAAATGCTTAAATATTTCCCCCCAGTATATATCTGCTTAACTGTGATAACCATGCCATACAGTGTGATTTCATTAGTAAGTGTTCTCCAAGAGACCTGGTGCTTTATAAGATTGTGTGTTGCTTCTGAACTGACAACAGTTACTTCCAACAAGACTGGACCTCATACAATTTTACAGTAGACCATTAGATTTGTTTCGTTAATGAGTGAGCCCAAAATCTACTTGCTTTGTTTTGATTATAGCAATAGGTAATAAGAGAGAGAAAAAAATACAGACTATATATATCGTTCAGTACACAAAGTATAGTAAACTAATATATGGCCCATTGGCCTTGGAATAACATGCATGGTCCCCCTAAATACTTATGCTACTTGGGTCTGAAATAAATATATTATTATTATCACTATTATTATTATTTACATAAATATATGTAAGCTAAAATTTTGTGTGCTGGGAATAGGCAAAACACAAATGTAAACACATTTTCTTGGCAGACTTTTAACGCGGGGCCACTGGGTGGTCGAGTCGCTTCAGCTGCTAAAAAGCAAAGTTAACGACAGAAAAAAATAATCAAACTTGTGGAAGGAAGACAGTCTAAAATTGAAATCAAAGTGAGTTACATATTTGTAAAGACTGTGAAATATAACTGCAATGTAACTGCAAAGTATTGCCTAAATACCATTGGTTTTCAAAATTGTCTTTTGCTTCTTATTGCTGGCAGACTAGTGTGAGTAATGGAGGACATTAAGGTCAAACTTACCTGGCTCCCCTAGCAGAAGAACTGGCCCCAAAACTCAGGATCATAAAACTTAACCAATTAATTGGTTCCCGGCCCCCGAAAAATACACCTAAATATGTTTTTTTTTAAGCATTTAAACACAAAATGATAAAACAGGCGGTGACATGGTGGTGCTGTGGTTAGCACTGTTGCCTCACACCTCTGGGACCTGGGTTCGAGTCTCCACCTGGGTTACATGTGTGTGGAGTTTGTGTGTTCTCCCCATGTCACCATGGGGTTTCCTCTGGGTACTCCGGTTTCCCCTTACAGTCCAAAGACATGCCGAGGCTGATTGGAGTTACTAAATTGCCCATAGGTGTGCATGTGTTAGTGGTTGGTGTGTGAACTTGTGATGGGCTGGCCACCCCACCCAGGGTTGTTCCCTGCCTTGTGCCTGTTGCTTCCAGGATAGGCTCTGGACCCCCCGCGACCCAGTAAGATAAGCGGGTTAGAAAATGGATGAATGCATGATAAAACAAGAAGAGCTTTTGATAAGCACATTTATCAAAACAGTAATTTGTAAAGTAAGAAAATAAATTTATCCAAACAATGTGTAAAGTTAAAAAATAAAAAATGACAACTTTTTCATAAAGCCAGACACAGCACTACTGCCTTAAGGCATACTAAGGGTTTGTAGTTAATGCAGGAATAAAAGCAAAACCTTTTTTTTAAAAAAGAGGAATAAATTGAGAGAGTGTGTATGCCATGCAGTCCATTGTTTATTTTTATTATTACTCTGTATTCGTTAATGTGTTAAGTCATAACCTGCAAACTTTTAGGTTGTAACATTTGTACAACTATTGAGTAATTTTTTGGTAAGCAATGGCTACCAAAATGATATAAAGTACAGTGTATTAACTGATATTTTCAATTTAAAAAGTACTATCACCAACAAACGAAGCTATCACATCGAATGCGAGGCTGAGACTGAAGTGTCACCCTTTGTTTCCGCTGAGAGACGTGCCGCGTGACTCATTTCCCCGCGTAGAAATTATCTTAGGTCGGCGTTCACAGTTTGACTTCTGAGATTCAGATTCAGTTCTAGGTCATTTGTTTTCAAACTGGTTGGTTCAACTTTTAAGAAATTTGAGTTCTAATGAGTTTGAGTACTGAGGTACCACTGTACTAGTTCCAAAAATAGTCATCATCACAAACCAAAACACTGAACAGATCTAGTATAAAATTTTAATAATAATAATAATGTGTAACATGAAATATAATAACTTGAACATGACATGAACTGCAGCAAAAAAAAATAATTACTGAACAGCATGTTCCTGCACCCTGACATATTTTATAAACAGTGGCAAGGGTTCCACAAACAGTACTGATAGTGAAAGCAGCCAAAGCAACAGCTGTAAGCATCTGGACAGACTCAAGATGGACTGTGGACATTCATAGGTTATTGTGTCTCACACACTTCTCCTTTTCATGAATCCTGCACCTGTCTCATTTCAGATCAGTGGCAGCTGATGAGCGCCATGCTTGCAGATTCGAGAACGAAAAATGTCATTCAGCCCAAACGGCCCACCACGTAACTTTTGTGTTTCTGTCCTGTGTTTGAGACAGATAAAATGCATGTTCTGAGGGCTGTCTATGTCTCTGTCATAACATTATTAAATTTGCTAGTAACAGACACAATATGCGGCTGTGGAATAAGGAGGCTTGTGTTTCCGGAATTCTCCACGTAATGTGCCAGACGTGGAGTGCCTTAGGAGTTCACAGCCTGGAGATAAACTGTTTGCAATTCAAATTGCAGCCTAGCCACTCAACCTGTTGATTAGATGACTGGTACCTGCATTGTCATGCATGACCTCCTAAACTGCCAGCTTTCTGTTTGCCCAAGAACCTGCACAAAGAGACAACCAAATGTACTGGCCTTTCATCCATCCATAGAATACAGACGCCAAAAGCTTCAGCCAGCACTGAGGAACAACCCACTCTGCAAAGACCTCCTGATGTTTATTTCAAATTTCCTTCTGTGAATATGGGCCACTTTCCCAGGAGTGTGTGCTGTTTTCCAAAACCGTGTTATTCTTTTGTGTCCTGAGCAGAATAACAGGCGTGTGTCTTTCTGGTGGACTCTGTCAGAGTTCAATCACACATAGTTTTAAACATCTTCAGCAGTTTCAGTGCAAGATACATGCTAATGGTGTGTATCTTGAATGCTGGGAAGTTAAGTGGAGTAGAATCATATTTTTAGCAGTCAAACAAAAACAGATGAAGATTATTTGGCAGAATGCAAAACAAATGTATGATTTTAATAGACATATTTTTGAAAAAATGGTGCGGCTGTTCAGCTATCTCCAGGGCTTGAATCCCACCTTTGTTCTTTGTGTGAGGTGTTTGCATGTTTCCCAACATCATATGGATGTCCTCATGTGGTTAGGCTAACTGTTATTTATGAATTTTCCATTGCGTGTGCCCTGCAGTGGACTGGTATCCCGTCCAGGTTGTATTCTAGCCTTGTGACCTGTGCTGCTTGGGACAGAGTCCAGGAGTCCGAGACCGGGAGAAGAATTTTAGAAAGTGGATGGATGTTTTCAAAAAGTTTGTTTATACATGTTTTGTCCCTTAATCTAAATCAAAGTCTTTTGTTGTGAGCACATAACCTATTGTTTTTAATGTTGAACTTCCTCTAAAGTTTAACTTGCATCAGGCCTGCTTTCAAATAACAGGAAAATCTCCCGTAATCCAGCGAATGTATTTTCCAGAGCACCTGAAGAGAACGGCCACAAAGAGTTTTTATATTTAATATTTTATGTATTGAAATTTGAACTAGCAATATAAAGCAACTTCATATAATATTGGTGCAAATGTTTGTTTTGGTGTACTGGAAATCATTTAAACGTGCCTTTTTAAGAAGATGATTTCCATACTTACAATGTACATTCTTAAATATTACTTGAGAAAATAAAACAGAAAATACACAACATAAGTATTGTTAGTTCACAGTTCATTTAAAAAATATTCATTAAAAAGTGCTTCATAAACTGAATGCTGGGACTGATTATTGGGAACGTGAAATACAGTTTTGTACTTTATCAAATGTAAGCAGAAAAGTTTTAACAATGTGATATCTGACGATGTGATTACAATGGTAGATAAAATGTAAATGGGATTGCTGTACACTGAATCCAACTTGCTGTATATAGTGTTGTATAGCAAAACAGTACAGTATGTCATCATTTAGAATACGTGCTAAAATAAGCTAAAGAGTTCTGTTAATATCCCCACAGCTGCAGCTCAAATGTTCATATAAAGCAATGAGCTGGTGAGCATGAGTTCAAAATGAACAAAAATGGTAGAAAATGTTGCACATACTTAGGAGCAGATAGTCATGTGGACCTGTAACATACCCAAAGGTACTGCATCTGTACATTGTCTAAGATCCTACACAATTTGGCAACATATTATACACGTTATACAGTACACCCGTGATTCCTAACCAAGTCCTCATGGAACCCTCAGACACTCCACATTTTTGCTTCTTTCCAGCCCCAAACACCTGTAACAGGTATTTAGGAATCCCGATTGCTTGATTGTTTGGTTCAAGCATACTGGGAGCGGTAAGAGAGCAAAAATGTGGAGCCAAGGACTGGGTCGAGAATCACTGCAACAGACATAACAGAAACAGACCTGCTAACATCTTGAAATGGCACGATCAAAACATTTTAAGTTAAATACAGCTGTCCCTAATGTTATACTATATCCACTAAATTAAGCTTTTGACCTGATTTACACAATAGACTTGCCCTCACGGAAAGCTATTGCGTCATGGGACTTAAAGATTACTAATAAATTATTTAATTAAACATAATTATAGTTAATTGGCCCTGAATTACCAACCACTGTGTCACCATGAGCCTGGAGCCAATCCGAAGAAGTACAGGACATGAGGAACGGCAACACTCTAAACAGTGTGATAGTATTTATTTACTATGGTAAATCAAAACACACCATACAATTAATGTTAAGTGATAAAGACATATATTTATTACAGATATTTACTTAATTGTTGTTTTAAATCCGGTTTTACTGCCAAGAAGAAATTTTGTTATCTGATTAGGGCAGCAGGCTGAATAGTGGTGAAAAGACTCACTGCATATGACTGCTCAGGAGCCCAGCTAAAATGTTCTTAACCTGTGTGTCTCCATAGAAATCCAGCCATATAAATGGGTTCAGTTCACTCTGAATTAAAGCTAACTAACTAAATATAAACACATTAATCCAGTTTCCAATCATAATATGACTCTGCATGAATTGTGAAATCAGTTCAACGGAACATGACCTTTTCCCCATTAGTACTCCATACAACTGCTTAACCAAGACTCCAGAGCATATTGGACATGTTTTCCTGCATGCCCATGCGCCAAGATAATCCCCCACGATAACCACATGTGACAGCAGTTGATCTTAATCAGCCTTATCACATTCTTTGCCCAGACCTTGGAAGACCAGGTGTTGATTACTGAGCTTTTTGGAGTCAGCATCTTAGAATTTAGTGGTCATTTTTGACACACCACAATGAAATGTGTCCTCTGCAATTAACCCATATGGGACACAGCAGTGGGCAGCTAATTTAGCACCCAGGGAGTAGTACTTTACTCTAGGTATGTCAGTGGTGCCTTGCTGGTCAGAGATTCAAACCAGCAATCTTTCAATTACAAGCACACTTCCATAACCATTAAGCCACCACTGCCCTCAAGCCTATTATGCTGTTATTGGTCAGTGTCCTTTCTGGGAAGAGGCTTTCTGCATCACTGACATACTGTACCCCTGCCAGAGTGGAATCTTTTCAGAAGGTGGGGTGGTAAGGAAATGGTAGAATGTTCCTGCAATTCCTGCACATGCAGATACATGTTAGCTAATGTTTCATGGGAGTAGTAATTTCACTACTCATGAGGCCCTAACCTGTAATACGATCCTCTTTGACTGCAGGACATTCCTTAGATTATGCAGTTTAGTTACCAAAAGCAAAAGTTTGTTCAACACGGCCAGTCTATCTAATGTGTCTCCTAAAGTGTGTCGTGAAACAGCAATCACAAATTAATCATCATCAGGTTTATTTGGCCAAGTATGTGCACACATACAGAGAATTTGTCCCCTTTTTTCAGTGCTCACATACATACAGTATAGGTACAAATGCAGTTAAGAAATGACAATATAATACATATAATTCTGTTGATATATCAAAGACAATTCAGTTCAAAGGCACTTCAAACAGAAACATGTATAAAGCCAAACCACTAATGTAACTATAATCTCAAATGAACAAAAAAAAAAATAAAAAAAAATAAAAAAAAAATAAACCGCTTATCCTACTGGATCGCGGGGGGTCCGGAGCCTATCCCGGAAGCAACGGGCACGAGGCAGGGAACAACC
>JABFEA020000002.1:12964007-12978742 GCA_019775915.2 Cyphomyrus plagiostoma | reverse complement strand
GAGAACATGCAAACTCCACACACATGAGACCAGAACCCGGGTCCCAGAGGTGTGAGGCAACAGTGCTAACCACTGCATCACCATGCCGCCCCATCTTTTAGATCCCATCCATTCAAAATAACAATAATAATAATAATAATAATAATAATTGGTACTTTATTGATCCCCGTGGGGAAATTATCTTTTCTCTCTGCTCTTTTGTGGAGTAAGTTGTCCGTGAAGCCAGTTGTTGGTATGGTGTAAGCGTCCCCATTCTTGTATGGAACTCCCACAAAAATGTAAATAAAAATTTATTTTCAAAAGTCACTAAAAGTTTGAGTTTCATGTATTTTTCTATGGAAAATGTGCACATGTACCCCATTGCAAGGTGTTGCACCCAAACTATTCAACACTTACAAGCCACTGACGTGAAATTTTTAGCCAAAACGAAGAAAGAGAAACCCTATCTTCAGACATCTTGTACATATATGCCTAGAAAGTCGGGCACACACATTACCAGCAAACAGATATACGTGCACGGACATGATTTGATGTCTTGGTATGCATACATGCAGCAACAGACAGAGATAGGTATTTTAGTGATTCCATGGGAAATTCATCCAGTATCTTACACATACAAAAGATCAGACCTCTATGCATGTGTGATTGGATAATGGCTCTGTTTTTCTGTCTCATTTTTCTCCTTAGAGCGATGTTCGTTTTGTATTAGGTAGGTGAAACAGACTCTAGTTTTTATGAACATTGCAAAATGAGGTGATTAAAATACTGTAAGGTCAGTGCCATGCAGGTAGTCATATTAACCTATCACATTTGTATTTCATTATGATATTTACTAAAATTCTAACCGCCACACAACCAAGATCGTTTATAAATGTCTTCTCAAAAACACTGATACAGCGTAACTCGGAAAATTAAAACCTATCTGGATCGCCACACCCTATTTTCCCTTCCAACACTAAAACGGTCTTTAGGTGGAAGCATTGTGTTACAAGGACATCTGCCGTTCAAGAATGACACTGCAAATTACGCCATTAATGTTTTTTAACAGAAACGCTGTCTCCAACTCAATATTTTTAAAAAATAATTTTTTGTTATTATATATATATGTGCAAAAATGCATGTCCATGCGCTATAATATGATTATTAAGAAAATATTTAATTTGTTTTGAACTATATTGCAATTGTCTGCTAGTGCTTTTTGAAATAAAATTCTACGTTTTATTCATCGAATTCATAATCGAGATGACGGCGGATCGGCGGCTCAGTGGGTGGCACTGTCGCTGCAAACTTCTAACCATAACCTGTGGGATCTCCTAAAGTGTGAATTCCCCACTCCGTGTTTGTGAAACTTTTAAATGCAACCGCAGTGGCGCATGTAAACCCAAGCATGTGAACCCCCCGTTGTCCTCATCCCTGTCAGATAATCTAACCATGGCCCTGTACTGGTTAAACAGTTGGAGGATGGATAAGAGAAACGAAGGGTGCTGCCACCAACTGGCAAGAATATATATTGCCGTAATAAACTGCGAATGCTTCTAGGTTTCTGTTTGATTGACAGAAAACACACAACATCCCCACCTGAATCTATCTGAAATCTGTATTTATACATTAGATGTTAATCACCTGTTCATAAAAGTGTTAAATTGAGAACAGGTAATAATGAATCGTACAATCGTACAAAACAGATTGACAAAGTAAACGAAACCTTGTAAACTGGATTTGACAGATTAAGACCTATGCAGAAAGCGCAATCTGCACTGTAGTTTGTGTTCATTCATTTTTTCCTCACCGCTGAAGAAAATCCAGTGAAATCGGCCACTGGTTTCGTTTTCGAGATATCGGACGATGCAGTCACACTGGGGTTTCGCCATAAACCTTCCCAGTTGAACTATGCGACGATGGATTTAGATGCCGTTATACAGTCGGTACGTATTATGTGTGAAAACAAAGACCTGCATGGAGCGCACCCCCCCCCCCCAGGTTGAATAGGCTAAAGCGCTGTACTCGAGCCCGCCCCCTTGTTGCTAGTAGCGCAGAACCAGCCGTTAGCGACGCGCATCGCCACACAGAGGAGACACTGAGATCGCCGGTCAGTTTTGCTGTTGTTTAGTCTGTCTTCGTGCAACCTACCAGTTTTTTGTATCCTTAAATTTAATAACTGCATGAGCACACCCCAACGTAAAATTTAATTATAAGCAGTCGCTCAAACGGAAACGGAACACCGGGCAGAGGTAGGTTTTGTTGTGCCGTTAGCTACGTGGCTAACTGGCTAGTTGAACTTGTGAGTTTAATTCATAATAAGAACTGCT
The DNA here is from genome assembly GCA_019775915.2 of Cyphomyrus plagiostoma. Taxonomy (NCBI): domain Eukaryota; kingdom Metazoa; phylum Chordata; class Actinopteri; order Osteoglossiformes; family Mormyridae; genus Cyphomyrus; species Cyphomyrus plagiostoma. The sequence goes on along the minus strand of JABFEA020000002.1, from coordinate 12,976,433 downwards.
CATGTTTTCCATCAGTCGGCGTTCGGAAGTGGCCGTATCGACGGCTGTTTCGGTTGTTGGGTTTCGACCGTCCTTTGGATATATATCTAGTTTAAAAAAATGTAAGAAACGCCTGGCTGACAGCTCATTAATATAACTAACTAGCTACCTAAGTGTGACCTGAGAAACGTGGGTCCTGTGCGGCCGTTATTGTTGGGAAATGTTAGATGGGTACAGGTCCAGTTTGAAGCGTACAGTGCCGACGACGTAACTTGGGCTTAGCACAGTTGGCTAGTCCGCTGCCGTTTTTTTCTTTTGGCTTGGTAGACTAATAAGATTAACTTAACCATCTACAGCGGCTGAGCTGTTTTACCATATGCCTTTTGGTTAGTTAGTCAGCATAACGATACTGCAGCGTGGGGACCGCTAAAGCTATGATGCTATTGGACTCTACAACTGGAGTCCAGACTGAAGCGTTAAATGATTTTGGTGAACTATAGATACATAACCGTATTAGTTACCCTTCTGCCTTTTAATATGCTATTGGTGCTGCCCTCAGCTGGTTCGCATGACTTTAGCTTGATAGCAGATGGGTTCTGTTTTTAATGTAATGTCAGTTTTCCTTGGCTAGAGTTTATCGCAGTTCCCTTTACTACCTCGTCTATCGTTCAGGGTCAGTAAACACCGTCAGTATTTTCCATGAGAGGTAGCATATACTGTAAGTTTACTAGAGGAAAGAATACGATGGTATTTTGAAAGACAGGTGTAAAAACCGTCGAGATGTGCTTTGTTCCTGTGTGTGGTCCATCTTAAAGGTAACGTCATTTTGCGCTTGCAGGGCAAATTCAGTTTTGAAGTGTGTGTGAGACATGTCTGGCAGACGATTTTCTGCCTCTCCGATTTGCTTTGCAAAGTGTAGTGCCGAAACTGACATGTATGAAGTCTCTCCCATTGAGGAGTGACGTCAGTGCGTTATTTGTGCTGTAAATAAGGTTTTCTTACTCTGCATAGTTAACAGCTTTAAATATATATTTTTTCTGATGTGGGGTTTTGCCGAAGTGGCATTTGGGACCGTCTAAAGTAAGGCAAACACAAGAAATAAGAAACATTAAAGTGAACATCCACGTTTTGTCTCTAGGTACAGTTCATGTCCTACCATTCACAGCAAGGTGCTCTTTCATGTCATATCACAGAAGGCAAAGCCATTCGTCAGCAGCTACCTCCCAAAAAACTGTAACTCCACTTATGATTGGCAGTGCTGCCCTGAGATGCAGTCTTTCAGTTGTCTTTACTTGTCAAGTTGCACGTTACCTGTACCTTGTTCAACAGAAGTTATTTTGAAGCAGTTTACAGAAGCTACATCCTTGGCGTCTCCTGAAAACCTCTGGAGGAGAGCAGATGCTCATATCTGCTCACAAGTCATAATTATTTACTAAAATTGCTACATCAGTGCTCACCCATTGGCATCACATCTTCCAACAGGGTTCAACTGGAGCCTTGTTGTAGTTGGTTTGTTTAAACAACCGATATACCCTTTTATTTTATTAAAGGCTGGAATTAACTGGATTCTAATTAGGATCAGGTCTGCATTGCTGCAAAGATGAATAAATTATAAGTAAATGAAAAATAGCAAATAGAAAAAACGGAACTGGCTCATATTGAATCTGTCATTTTAGTGCAACTCTTAATCTACCTGTAGACATGATTAGGTTAGCTTGGTCTTTTTCAGTCTTTTCCTGTCTCTCTTTTCAGAGTGTGAAGATGGTGGTACCTGAGAATGGAACTGCGGTCCAGCAGGCAGATAATGGTGAATCGAGCAGTTTGGGGGAGACCCCGCAGGCTGGATTTGGCACAGAGCAGGACACGGATGTGAAGGAGCTTGAGGAGGTGCGCAAGCTTCAGGAACTGGTGCGAAGACTGGAGGTTCAAAATCAGACACTGCGCAACAGAGGCGGCAGGGCTAATAACAACTTGAGAGCAGCTGGCAACATTAATGCCAGGACTCCCACTGAGGAGATGACTACCGCCCCACTCGTTTTGGAGGACCATGTCAAACTTGGCAGCAGGGGCTTGGAGCCATCACTTCGGCCGGACAGCAACAGTAGCAGCAACGACAGCAGTAGAGATGTGTCTCCCCTCCCAGATACCTGTAGGTTGGAGGATGAGGAGGAAGGGGCACATGAGGGGCACCTTTTGGGCGGTGGGTATGTGGCCATACCCTGTAGTAGAACATCGGGGGAAACATTCTGTCGGACTGTGGACACCGTAGGCCATGACACTCCTGGTGGGGCAGACACAGGAGCAAATCTGTCTGCTCTAGATGAGGTGGAGGTGCTCAACCTGGAGGAATGTGATGAGATGGAAGAAGAAGACAGCTGGTAGGTGCCTGTTGGGAATATTATTGCTCTTTGCAATGGTTGGTTTCACTGGGCTCCTCCCTTGACACTGATGCTAGATCATGTTCTACATTCTGCCAAAAGCCAATATTTATTTGCTTGTGCTGGCAGCCTTGTCTAATATATACATATTGTCTGATGGGCTAGCAGTATGTATGTACACTACAGGTTCAAAACAGGAGTTATGGCCTTTATCCAAAGGATCTTTACATCGCCATATTTGAAGTATGTAATTATCAGTTTCACTCCTTATTTTCTCAAGAATTATATGACTTTAGTGAAACATAGCCAGTAATTATATGAAAGCTCTTTGGGTAGCAGGATTTGGGTTTAAATCACACCCCCATTCTGTGTGTGTGGATTTTGTATGTTCTCCATGTGTTCTACCCACCTTTCCTCCAGGCAGTCCAGTTTTAGAATAGAATGTACTCGAGCCCGCCCCCTTGTTGCTAGTAGCACAGAAGCATCCGTTGGCGTACCCTTAGTAAAGTTTTCTCTATATCCCTATCCTCAGTCTCATTTTTTGAGTTCTGGGCGTTAATTGAGGCAGTGTGAGCCTGGCTGCAATAGATTTTTGCTCCTTAAATGTCCGTTCCCCAACCCCCCCCCCAGATAACTGCTTGGGATGGGTGCCGTTTAATATGCATTCACATAGTTTACATTTTCCTGTTGAGGAATAACTAAATTATTGTTCATCATTTTGGTGCCATGCAACACCTGGTTGGTAAAATTGTGGAAACATCTCTTGCTTATGGGAGGCCACATGGTGGAGTTTGGGAGGTTCAAGTATCAAGACAGCAGTGAGCAGATGAACTGTCTGAGTAGGACTGTGAAAATAGCTGGACCTTGAAGCCTCCATTGCTGCTTCCAGGCATCTCTGTCTTCCTGTACTCAAGGCCTTATAAAGCCCAAATGCTGTAAATAAAACATCCTCTCCCTCATGAGAATCTAGGTGAGTTTATATCACTACTCTCCTTCTCTCTGAGGTTTTTTGAACTGCAGTACTTTGAAAGTCCTCAGTCTTTTTCATTGTATCAAGTGTATGAAATGGCATTTAACATCTTTGTATTTTGATGTGATTTTCCAAGTGGCATAATTACTTTTTTTGAATTGCAGTAGTTCTAGGAGTTGTTGATTGATCCAGCAGAGTTGGCACACATGCACTAAAATAAATCTTACATTTTTTTTCTGGTAACGTGTTAGAATAATAGTTTAGTGGGTTGTTGAACTCGTGTGCAGTTTCCTTTCTTGTCAGTCATGTTTGCACTGCATGGTCAAACCATTTGCTTTTCATTTGATGTAATTAGTCAGATATATATGAGAGAAAGAGAGTCTTTGGCTCCAGCAGTCTTACTAAAAATCAATGTAAACTCCCCCAGTCTGCACTGGAGTGGTGTGGTCTTTGAGGATTGCATAACTTGCAGTGCCTCTATCCTCGTATGCGTGGGAGGAAGGGGAAGGAAATTTGATTCTGTGGCTTTGTGGTTATTAGGTTGTATGTAGGGCTGAGCGATATAAACAATATATTGACAGATCTGAATAATTTAAACAATGAGAGACTTTGATAAACAGTCCATAAGGAACGTGGCTTGATAGCACACATCAGTATCAGATCAGTATCACATCACAGAAACAAATGCAGTTTCAAGCAATATTGGTATTTTTTTTTTTTAAGAATGGACCACCTATGCCCAATAAATGCACAGCAAGGTTGAGTGAGTTGGTGGAGCTACTGTTTTTGTAAAATTATGGAAGGTTTTGTGTATTGTAAAGTCTGCCAAAAACTTGTGCCAACTAAATCTGGAAACGCTGCACATTTGTTTCACCACTTGAACCATAGCCATACAGAATACAAGTGATCACAGTCAACACCAGCAATTAGGGTTTCCACTTTGAATCTGAAGAAATACAGGACAAATTGTGTCCCGTATTGGTAAAAAAAAAATAGGACACTTTTAAAATTTTTCATTACAAGGTGAGTGGCAACTCTACCAGCAATGTCAATCCTGTTCCCTAGAACGAGCAGTGAGGCAGTCAGGGAAAAAGCCCAGCAATTAACCATACTGTTGCTGTTTTCTAGTGTTCATTTTTGTATGATTTATTTGTTAAAATGACACTTCAGTTTGCAGTCCATACAAATTTTTACCTTTTTTTTCATGTTCTGAATCTGCTTAAGGGCAATTCGAGGGAATTTTAAGTAAACATTGAGCCTTGAAGTAAAGACGTACTGACTTGAATTATATCATGATGATTATCAATATGGACTGAAAAAATATTTAATATTATAATTATCGCCCAGCTCTAGTTATACGTCAGAATGATAACATTTGCACCAGTCTTTGCCAGCATCGACCCACTGAATACTTTTGAATTGCTCTTACCCATTTGGTACTCAGACGGTGCTGGTACCCTACAAACACGCATCTTCCAGCTGCTTATACTGGTCAGGGTCACTGAGGGGCCTTGAGCCTCTCCCAGGCAGCATAGGGCATACCCTGAAGTGGATGAACTTGCATAATTGCTGTAATGTTTTTTTAGAAATCTATTTCAATTCACTCTTTTCTCTCCTTAGTATTGTTTGTAATACTTCACTTATAGTATTACTCATCAAAGAATTCAAGTAAAGCAATGGCGATACTCTCAGGTTTTATGAGGTCCACTAACTGTGCATGTCCTTCACACATCTGTTACCTTCCCATTATTTTTTGGTTGGTTCATCTGTTTCTCCTGGGTAGATATGACTTTGGTCCCATGTATAACAGGATGGATGGATGTCACGGAGTAGTTCAGTAGGCCTGCTGTTGATTAATGTTTTTGGAGTGTGATGTTCATGACTGTGTTCTCAGGAGGCAACTGTACAGTGTGGCATTTCTGTAAAGAATAGAAAAGTATAGACTTCATGAAATCCGATTGTCCTTAACAGAAGTGGCTAATTTGGTAGCCTGAAAGCTGGTTTATGCCGCTCTGCCCAAGTGCAGCACTTGCATGTCCACTCTACATATGTGTACACGGAAACGTTTATAGTTCTCCAGTCGAGCCACGTACTTTCCACATGCACACAATGTGTTGTACTTCATGTTGTTGTTATCCATCCATCCATTTTTGAAACCGCTTATCCTACTGGGTCATGGGGAGTCCTGAGCCTATCCCGGAAGCTACAGGCATGAGGCAGGGAACAACCCTGGACGGGGGGCCAGCCCATCGCAGGGCACGTTCACACACCATTTACTCACACGTGCACACCTATGGGCAATTTAGTAACTCCAAATAGCCTCAGCATGTCTTTGGACTGTGGGTATATTATTATTATTATGAATTGTTATTCTGATATTCCCTGCACACGTACTACAGCAGTGAGGTTTGTGTCAGTTTCTCTATGTGTTACAAATTCAGAGAGCCAGCTCACTGGATTGCCGACTTTGGTCAGCTGGCTGGCGTGAGATTTCAGACAAATCTGCACACGTGCACATTCTTCAGACAAATCCGCACACATGTGCACATGCATGTAACAATTTTATTACCTTGTAAATAGTCTGTAGGGTTTGTAAACTACCCCAATACACATCAAAAGCATCCATGTTGGTAGTTAAAGTGGACGCTAGCGAATAAATCATGCGTAGTGTGTTCTGAGCCTCACAAACTTGAAATGCAGCAGAAGTTTGTCCATAGAGGAACACAGTGACATCAAACGTGTCATAAACGTTTGAGTGGACATGTCCACTGGTACGCTTATGAACCAGTCTTGAAGTTTAAACATATTCTGCATGAAAATTCTACCTGGAATCACAATTTGATTTGCTAAGTATGTGCTTTGCAAGAACAAACCATAAAAGTTCATCAGAGTCATATAGCTAAGGGCATGAAAATGCATAAAGACAGAAGGCTTTCACATAACATCTGTACATATTGAATAACAGGCTGCTTTTTATAAATTCAGCGTGGAGCCTTAGTGTAAGTTTTTCTGTTTTGCAGTGCTCTGAATGTTTAAGAAAGTTACCCTCTGCCATTCTGAGAACTCACATAAGCGGAAAGAAAAATGGGTCACAGTCATTTTTATTGCAGTGGATAGATAATACCTACTTGAACAAATTAAGCATAATATTCTTGAAATATATATGAAATAAACATCAAAGCATTTTGTAAAGTACTCTCTCTTGCATTTCATGTAATTTGAATAGCACCCTAATTGTGATAGTATATTTTGTTCTTTTATACAATTGATTCCATTCTTTTCGATAATCATGGCTCCTGAGGGGTGTTCTGTTTTTTTTCAAGGAGTCTGTATTGTTCAGTAAGTGTAATCTGTTTTGCAGCTTTTCCACTGGTATACAGGAACCGTGCCACGAAGAGACAGTTTCATCGCGGTTCTAGCTCACTTTGGCTTTCCACTGCAGAAGGGTTAGCTCAAAAAAGGTGTTACTGGGTTTGAAGAGCAACGGTGATGTAAAACGGAAGAAACACCTATTTACTGTTCACATAATGTACATCATGATTTTCTATGTGCTAATTTCCCCCAGCATGTCTGTGAGAATTGGCATCTTAGTAGTAGTAGTCCTAGTAGTAGTAGTTTGATGTGTGAGCAAAATAATCTCAAAGCTTCAGGTATTGTCATGTCTTGTTTGAGAGCAAGTGCTGTTTTGTCTGCTGACTATGCCATGTCACGGTTCGCCCAGGACAAAAATTGACACACCAGCAACGAAATGCTTTTTTTAAAATACATAATTAGTTATTCAGTGGGCAGAGCATGGGGTTATGATTTTTTTTTTTGTTTTTTTAAAGTGAATGTTTGTAATCTCCCCCTGCTCTGGCCTGTAAGCTGATTTGAGCGCATGTGATCCTCTTGCAGATAGGATCACTTGCTGTGTTTTACAGTACTGGCAGCGAACACAGACTGTTTCTGCCAGACTCATCACTGATTAACTGTGCGAAAGAGTGCAGAAAACTGTCAGCACAGATGATGGCTCTTCATTGGAGTCAGCATCTAGTTTTTAACTTGGAGAAAACAAGCAGAATGTTTTGTTTTCTCTGAATCACATTATCCTTAAAAGCCGTTTACTCAGCAGTGACCAAATTCAGTCTCGCCAGTAATGCCTGAGGTTGCCAACAGCAATAAGAAAATTAGACCAAGGTTACACCCAGTACTCAAATAGAATTGTTGGCTCTAATACCGGTGTTGTAATTTTTGTTGTTCTCCCCATAAGAGAAAATGCCTTTTAACAGAGTCGTGGATGATGACAGCTTAATCTGATTAGTTTGCGGTTTTCCTCACTGTGATGTGGACACATAGTACAGAGTATCTGTTCTTATAGTATGTGGGACAAACCAGCTGGTTTCCCATATTGCTCCTATAGACTGTTGCTCTTCATTTGTCTTCATTTGCTTTTTGAACTTTTCCTTTCCCCTCTTGATAGCATAACCGATTCATTATTTTGCCATGTCATCTGATTTTCTGGTACTGAGATTTTTTGTGTGTGTGTGTGTGTGTGTGTGTGTGTGTGTGTGTGTGTGTGTAGGTTGTATGTGTCTCCAAAGAAGCAGGTTTTGGCAGAGGAGAGGCCAGAGTCTCCTCTAAAGTGGTGTAGGAAGGTGTTGGATCACCCCAGCCCAGAGACTGAGGTGGCCTGCCGCATGCTTATCAACCGCCTGGACCAAAGTAAGTCCTCACCCGTGTGAAATGCATTTGCTTGCCACAGTAATGATCTCATGTGCTGCCCTAGGAAGGGAATACAAGGTTTCCCCACGACTCCTTTTTTCCCCACCCATAACCTGTTAAATATATCCATCCTTAACCTGTTAAACATATCCATCCTTTCTGCAAAAGACATTTCTGAAAACACTGCCTGCAAAACAAAGTAGATGCTTGCAATTTACATTCCACGGGAGTAGAAGTGGTACCTTTCCTGCTACTCATAACCATCAGATCATTGTTTTTCATTTGTGAGACGGGTCAGAGTTATGTTACTCTGTGTGCTGCAGTTATTTTACTGCTCAATGACGTTTTTGTGAGCTCAGATGTGCGTGCTCTGTGATACCCACCCAGGTGTGTGCTACTCCACTGACCATTCCATTATGTAAAGGCTCCCCCGTGGCTTCCATCACTGCTCTAGTTCCACAACAAAGGGTGCAGAGCCCTACCACACCCTCTCTCGGCGGTTAGCTCAGATTACCACAGCCTGGATCAGTTCCCCTTTTGTAATTCTTTTGTAAAACCTGGTCAGCTGTGCAACTACTTTTTAAAGCAATAACAAAGGGAGCACGATGTAAATGTAACACAAGGTGCAATTGAACTTTAAAGCAAACATTTGCATTAATGCTTTACTGCACACTGCAATAGTTAATGAGAGGCACCTGTAGTTTGCCGAAAGGTTTGTAGTAATATGTCCTTTAAACTTGAGTTCCTCCTCTCTTAGAGCCTTTATGGCCTCGTCAAAACACAAATGAAATTAAGTTAATTAACATCATGTAATCCGTTTCTCTCAAATTTTAAATCTGACTGTCCGAGTCTCTGGGGGGAAAAATGTAGGAAAGCGTAAAGTTTTTTAAATTCTGTTTTTTACGCGTTATGTCCCCACTCAATTCTGAATGTGTGTTTGTTTTTGGTCAAGTCCCGTAGACGGTAGGTATCATTTTATCAGCTTATTAGCCTTGTTTACATCATGGAAAGAAATGCCCATGGCTTGGGTGCCATGAATCAGCCTGAGAATGATCTGGTGTCTGAATACTTGTAATGTGTCTTCTCTCCTCCAGCCACCCGATGGAGGAACATATATAGCAGCCCCTCTCAGACTGTGGGGCCAGCCTCGGAGTCTGGCCCGGGCACTGCTTTACTGTCGCCTGGGTACCACAAAACAACTAACAAACCACTACTAACCTGTGGCAGCTCAGGTACGGCATGACGCTAACGCACGCTGCCCTTGGTATGTCTGTCATGTTCAAGTTAAAGGGCTCTCTTCTAATGTCCCAGTGGGGAAGTATCTCTTTCTGCTATTTGTCTCCGAATCATGCTCAGTATTATAGTGTAACTTATGGCTTTGCATCTTAGCTTTAATGCTGGTCTTGAATTTTAGTGCTTTATTACATTGAGAAATGTGCACAGTCTTAGAATATACTGCAATGCGATTTCTTGGAATTCAAACATTGCAGAGTTTGCATGGAATGCCTTCTCACCTTTTAACTTCTGATTTGAAGTACAGAATGTTTAAAATTGCTAACACTAATACAGGACATTAAGTTTGGCAGCAAGGTCTGTGCATGGCATAATGTCAGACAGATTAGGCCTCTTATTAATTAACCTCTCTGCATGAGCATTTTACAGAAAATCCTCTACATACAACCCTTCAAGATGCAAACTTTCAAAGACCTGAACATGCGTGCCCGATGAATTAAAAAAATAACTGCAAAATTAAAAGTTGTGCAAGAATTTCAAGTTTCATAACAGAGTGTATGTTAGTTCCTGTCTCTGATGCTTGGCAGAGCACAGAACGCACGCTGTTATTTTATATATGCTTAGTCATGGTCAGCCTTTATCCACCACAAGTGTTCATTATTGACTGCATATTTATGTTGTTATCAGGGCTATTTTAAACCCAAGATGCCGGGAATTAAACCTAAAATAAGGGTTCGTGTAGCTCGTAGCGCTAAGATGCACCAGGCTGTTACAGTGGAAATGAGAGTGGAAGAAAGGCGAACGTTACAAACACGGTGAAAAGATGGCTGATATCGCTCATGCATATAATATGAACAAATCCACCATCCGCATGATTTCAAAGAATAAGGACAAGGTAATGGAATGTGAAAAATGCTGTGCCAATGTCATGGACGAGCGTCGTCAGCTGGACAAGCAGGTTAACTTTGTCGAACTTGCAAACTTTTGGACTTGTGAACCCGCTCACAGCAAAACTGGTCTCTTGGGGACTTACTGTATACCCTTAATTGCTTTGGTTGCTTATAATAAGCCTTTCTGTTGAGTTAGTATTTTAAAGGTAGCATTGCAGCAGACATGAACACCAGCATAGGATGCCAGTTGATTTTAAAAGTGAATTTTGAAATTGAGCCAACGTCTGTCATTCAAAATTTGAATGTTCTGTCTAGTATCTTTAACGTCTTATTTTTGTGTTACTTATGTTACCCTTACTATACCCCTGAGCTGGCAATGCGTATGTGGTACAATGTACTTTATTCAGAGAAAAAGATCGGCTGCAGTTTGAAGTAGGAAGATCATATTGCATTTATACTCGCAGCATCTGCTTATAGGTGCATTTTACATGCATCAGAAACTGGGTATTTTAATATATCCTTCAGTATGAGTGAACTCTGTGTACAGAGGCAAATCCTTTAAGGTAGTATGCTTTCTTTCCTTTGTTCCCAGGTCATATGGGCACGCACTCCGCCTTAAGCTCACAGTCTTCTATAGACAGTGAGTTAAGCACCTCGGATGACTCTATCTCCATGGGATACAAGCTACAGGACTTGACCGATGTTCAGATTATGGCTCGGCTGCAGGAAGAAAGTGAGTGTAGCTGCCTGACTGATCTCATCTAATAAATTGTCGTAACAAGCCCTCTTGCCCCTTAGTGCTGTGTTCCAAGATCTGAAAGCATAAAGCAGTCATATAACGCTAATGCCTTTTGACTGCAGTTTGTTCTTTTGTTCTGCAGTATTTATCGGAATGCAATACATTAAGGTTTGTAATAAATAGATATAAAAAGCAGAAACATAATTATTTCTACCAATGTATGTTGATTCAAAAGGCAGTCTAATCTTCCTTAGTCTTAGCAGTGAGCTAATATTAATAGTCTTCTTGGCAAACACTGCGTACCTGTATACCTGTCTGTCTGTATGCACGTACACAGGCCTCAGGCAGGATTACGCCTCCAGCTCCGCCTCAGTGTCACGTCGCAGCTCCAGTGCTTCCCTGCAGTCCTTGCGCCGGGGAACGTACAGCGACCAGGAGTTCGATTCCTACAGCCTGGAGGATGAGGAAGATGGCTGCTTCTCCCTTCCCCAACGCCTGCATCGCTACTCCCCCTCCCCACTGAGCTCGCCCCGCTGCCAGTCCCCCAACACCCTGGCAGAGTATAGCCGCCTGAGTGCCCAGCGTACCCGCACCCCTCGGCGCTCCTTACAGGGTCCTGTTTCCGAGCTTCTCACCTTTGCCCAGACCGAGGGTATGTTCAGGACTCCCCAGTACCACCCTGTACTCCTAGCTTGGGCAGTATGACAGTATTACTGTACACCCCAGTATTAAAAAATATCATACTTTTCAATACTCAAAAAAATATAGATGCGCTTCCTATGAAATTGATATATAGATGCCATATATTGAGGCAACGCACTGCACATTAGATGTGATTGGAACCTTACCCAAAAAAAAGCCTTAAAAAAAGAATAACGCGCATGCATAGGTCAATGCCACAAAAACAAAATCTGCCCTGATTGTGCCGTAAACTGTTGCCACATGTGTGACATGCGTGAAACACCGTGCGCATGCGGCTGCAGATCCGGGAGTGACACTGGTGTCAGTAAACAAAGAGTGATATTTTTAACTTGTTAACAAGGAGATGTCTCCTCATTTTACTTGCGCTCAACTACCACACTGATGAGTCTGTTCGGCCTATCTCCGATTCTGGTGTGTACAGTAGCCTACGTGCATGATTTATGGGATATATAGATAGATAGACAGACATACGGGTGTAGTATGATTTCTCCATCTGGCTTGGAACGTCTTTGTCAGCGAGGTCTTGCTGTGTGTGGTTACAGATGAGCTAAGGCACAGCATGCCCAACCTGGCACCACGCACCAGCCTCCGCTCTCTCGAGGCAGTGAGGAATAGCCGTAGCATGGAAGCCAACCTGCAGAGTCCAGGCAGCCGGATGTCCCGCCTGCCCCACTCCTCCAGTATAGGTCTGTACCACACTGTGCTTCACTTCCCTCTTATTGGGGTCTGTACCATGCTCTTGCCCCTGTGGTATAGATCTGTACCACACTGTGCTTCACTTCCCTCTTATTGGGGTCTGTACCATGCTCTTGCCCCTGTGGTATAGATCTGTAC